>CM068309.1:43674525-43917904 GCA_034768735.1 Schistosoma mekongi
TCCACATACTGTGAAGGCCGATACTTTACGCAAGTACAGATCGAAGGATTCGCATTCATTTTTACATCAAATTTAACTGCAGTCAAAGAATCTTACACTGTCACCTCCACATACTGTGAATTCAGATAATTTGAGCAAGTACAGATCGATGGTTTCACATTCATTATTACATCCACTTCAACTGCACTCAAAGAAGCAAACCTGTCACCTCCACATACTTTGAAGTCCGATATTTTACACAAGTACAGATCCATGGTTCACATTCATTATTACATCCACTTCAACTGCACTCAATGAAGCAAACCCTGTCACCTCCACATACTGTGAAGGCCGATACTTTACACAAGTACAGATCCATGGTTTCACATTCATTATTACATCCACTTCAACTGCACTCAAAGAAGCAAACCCTGTCACCTCCACATACTGTGAAGGCCGATACTTTACACAAGTACAGATCCATGGTTTCACATTCATTATTACATCCACTTCAACTGCACTCAAAGAAGCAAACCCTGTCACCTCCACATACTGTGACGGCCGATACTTTACACAAGTACAGATCCATGGTTTCACATTCATTATTACATCCACTTCACTGCACTCAAAGAAGCAAACCCTGTCACCTCCACATACTGTGAAGGCCGATACTTTACGCAAGTACAGATCCATGGTTTCACATTCATTATTACATCCACTTCACTGCACTCAAAGAAGCAAACCCTGTCACCTCCACATACTGTGAAGGCCGATACTTTACACAAGTACAGATCCATGGTTTCACATTCATTATTACATCCACTTCAACTGCACTCAAAGAAGCAAACCCTGTCACCTCCACATACTGTGAAGGCCGATACTTTACACAAGTACAGATCCATGGTTTCACATTCATTATTACATCCACTTCAACTGCACTCAATGAAGCAAACCCTGTCACCTCCACATACTGTGAAGGCCGATAGTTTACACAAGTACAGATCCATGGTTTCACATTCATTATTACATCCACTTCACTGTACTCAAAGAAGCAAACCCTGTCACCTCCACATACTGTGAATTCCGATACTTTACACAAGTACAGATCCATGGTTTCACATTCATTATTACATCCACTTCAACTGCACTCAAAGAAGCAAACCCTGTCACCTCCACATACTGTGAATTCCGATACTTTACACAAGTACAGATCCATGGTTCTACATGTATTATTACATCCACTTCAACTGCACTCAAAGAAGCAAACCCTGTCACCTCCACATACTGTGAAGGCCGATACTTTACACAAGTACAGATCCATGGTTTCACATTCATTTTTACATCCACTTAAATTGAACTCACAGAATCAAACTCAGTCACATCAACATACTGTGAATTCCGATACTTTACACAAGTGCAGATACATGGTTGCACATTCATTATTACATCCACTTCAACTGCACTCAAAGAAGCAAACCCTGTCACCTCCACATACTGTGAAGTCCGATATTTTACACAAGTACAGATCCATGGTTTCACATTCATTATTACATCCACTTCAACTGCACTCAATGAAGCAAACCCTGTCACCTCCACATACTGTGAAGGCCGATACTTTACGCAAGTACAGATCCATGGTTTCACATTCATTATTACATCCACTTCAACTGCACTCAAAGAAGCAAACCCTGTCACCTCCACATACTGTGAAGGCCGATACTTTACACAAGTACAGATCCATGGTTTCACATTCATTATTACATCCACTTCAACTGCACTCAAAGAAGCAAACCCTGTCACCTCCACATACTGTGAAGGCCGATACTTTACGCAAGTACAGATCCATGGTTTCACATTCATTATTACATCCACTTCAACTGCACTCAAAGAAGCAAACCCTGTCACCTCCACATACTGTGAAGGCCGATACTTTACACAAGTACAGATCCATGGTTTCACATTCATTATTACATCCACTTCACTGCACTCAAAGAAGCAAACCCTGTCACCTCCACATACTGTGAAGGCCGATACTTTACGCAAGTACAGATCCATGGTTTCACATTCATTATTACATCCACTTCAACTGCACTCAATGAAGCAAACCCTGTCACCTCCACATACTGTGAAGGCCGATACTTTACACAAGTACAGATCCATGGTTTCACATTCATTATTACATCCACTTCAACTGCACTCAAAGAAGCAAACCCTGTCACCTCCAAATACTGTGACGGCCGATACTTTACACAAGAACTGATTAATGGATTTTACATTCATTATTACATATACTGCAAATGCACTCAAGAAAGCAAATCCTGTCACCTCCACATACTGTGGAGGCCGATAGTTTACACAAGTACAGATCCATGGTTTCACATTCATTATTACATCCACTTCACTGCACTCAAAAAAGCAAACCCTGTCACCTCCACATACTGTGGAGGCCGATAGTTTACACAAGTACAGATCCATGGTTTCACATTCATTTTTACATCCACTTAAATTGAACTCACAGAATCAAACTCAGTCACATCAACATACTGTGAATTCCGATACTTTACACAAGTGCAGATACATGGTTGCACATTCATTATTACATCCACTTCAACTGCACTCAAAGAAGTAAACTCTGTCACCTTCACATACTGTGAAGGCCGATAGTTTACACAAGTACAGATCCATGGTTCACATTCATTATTAAATCAACTTCAACTGCACTCAATGAAGCAAACCCTATCACCTCCACATACTGTGAATTCCGATACTTTACACAAGTACAGATCCATGGTTCACATTCATTATTACATCCACTTCAACTGCACTCAAAGAAGCAACCCTGTCACCTCCACATACTGTGAAGGCCGATACTTTACACAAGTACAGATCCATGGTTTCACATTCATTATTACATCCACTTCACTGCACTCAAAGAAGCAAACCTGTCACCTCCACATACTGTGAAGGCCGATACTTTACGCAAGTACAGATCCATGGTTTCGCATTCATTATTACATCCACTTCAACTGCACTCAAAGAAGCAAACCCTGTCACCTCCACATACTGTGAAGGCCGATACTTTACACAAGTACAGATCCATGGTTTCACATTCATTATTACATCCACTTCAACTGCACTCAAAGAAGCAAACCCTGTCACATCCACGTATCTTGAAGGCCGATAGATTACGTAAGTACAGATCCATGTTTACACATTCATTATTAAATCTACTTCAACTGCACTCAAAGAAGCAAACCCTGTCACCTCCACATACTGTGAAGGCCGATACTTTACACAAGTACAGATCCATGGTTTCACATTCATTATTACATCCACTTCAACTGCACTCAATGAAGCAAACCCTGTCACCTCCACATACTGTGAAGGCCGATATTTTACACAAGTACAGATCCATGGTTTCAGATTCATTATTACATCCACTTCACTGCACTCAAAGAAGCAAACCCTGTCACCTCCACATACTGTGAAGGCCGATACTTTACACAAGTACAGATCCATGGTTCACATTCATTATTACATCCACTTCACTGCACTCAAAGAAGCAACCCTGTCACCTCCACATACTGTGAAGGCCGATACTTTACACAAGTACAGATCCATGGTTCACATTCATTATTACATCCACTTCACTGCACTCAAAGAAGCAAACCCTGTCACCTCCACATACTGTGAAGGCCGATACTTTACGCAAGTACAGATCCATGTTTCACATTCATTTTACATCCACTTCACTGCACTCAAAGAAGCAAACCTGTCACCTCCACATACTGTGAAGGCCGATACTTTACACAAGTACAGATCCATGTTTCACATTCATTTTACATCCACTTCAACTGCACTCAAAGAAGCAAACCCTGTCACCTCCACATACTGTGAATTCCGATACTTTACACAAGTACAGATCCATGTTTCACATTCATTATTACATCCACTTCAACTGCACTCAAAGAAGCAAACCCTGTCACCTCCACATACTGTGAATGCCGACAGAATACACAAGTACAGATCCATGGTTTCACATTCATTTTACATCCACTTCACTGCACTCAAAGAAGCAAACACTGTCACCTCCACATACTGTGAATGCCGACAGAATACACAAGTACAGATCCATGGTTTCACATTCATTATTACATCCACTTCAACTGCACTCAAAGAAGCAAACCCTGTCACCTCCACATACTGTGAAGGCCGATACTTTACACAAGTACAGATCCATGGTTTCACATTCATTATTACATCCACTTCAACTGCACTCAATGAAGCAAACCCTGTCACCTCCACATGCTGTGAAGTCCGATATTTTACACAAGTACAGATCCATGGTTTCACATTCATTATTACATCCACTTCAACTGCACTCAATGAAGCAAACCCTGTCACCTCCACATACTGTGAAGTCCGATATTTTACACAAGTACAGATCCATGGTTTCACATCATTATTACATCCACTTCAACTGCACTCAAAGAAGCAACCCTGTCACCTACGCATACTGTGAATGCCGACAGAATACACAATTACAGATCCATGGTTTCACATTCATTTTTACATCCACTTCAACTGCACTCAAAGAAGCAACCCTGTCACCTCCACATACTGTGAATGCCGACAGAATACACAAGTACAGATCCATGTTTCACATTCATTATTACTCCACTTCAACTGCACTCAAAGAAGCAAACCCTGTCACCTCCACATACTGTGAAGGCCGATACTTTACACAAGTACAGATCCATGGTTTCACATTCATTATTACTCCACTTCAACTGCACTCAATGAAGGAAATACTGCAACCTCCACATGCTGTGAAGTCCGATACTTTACACAAGTACAGATCCATGGTTTCACATTCATTATTACATCCACTTCAACTGCACTCAAAGAAGCAAACCTGTCACCTCCACATACTGTGAATGCCGACAGAATACACAAGTACAGATCCATGTTTCACATTCATTTTACATCCACTTCAACTGCACTCAATGAAGCAAACCCTGTCACCTCCACATACTGTGAAGGCCGATACTTTACACAAGTACAGATCCATGTTTCACATTCATTTTACATCCACTTCAACTGCACTCAATGAAGCAAACCCTGTCACCTCCGCATACTGTGAATGCCGACAGAATACACAAGTACAGATCCATGGTTTCACATTCATTATTACATCCACTTCAACTGCACTCAAAGAAGCAAACCCTGTCACCTCCACATACTGTGAAGGCCGATACTTTACGCAAGTACAGATCCATGTTTCACATTCATTTTACATCCACTTCACTGCACTCAAAGAAGCAAACCTGTCACCTCCACATACTGTGAAGGCCGATACTTTACACAAGTACAGATCCATGTTTCACATTCATTTTACATCCACTTCAACTGCACTCAAAGAAGCAACCCTGTCACCTCCACATACTGTGAAGGCCGATACTTTACACAAGTACAGATCCATGGTTCACATTCATTATTACATCCACTTCACTGCACTCAAAGAAGCAACCCTGTCACCTCCACATACTGTGAAGGCCGATACTTTACACAAGTACAGATCCATGTTTCACATTCATTTTACATCCACTTCAACTGCACTCAATGAAGCAAACCCTGTCACCTCCACATACTGTGAAGGCCGATACTTTACACAAGTACAGATCCATGGTTTCACATTCATTTTACATCCACTTCAACTGCACTCAAAGAAGCAAACCTGTCACCTCCACATACTGTGAAGGCCGATAGTTTACGCAAGTACAGATCCATGGTTTCACATTCATTATTACATCCACTTCAACTGCACTCAATGAAGCAAACCCTGTCACCTCCACATGCTGTGAAGTCCGATATTTTACACAAGTACAGATCCATGGTTCACATTCATTTTACATCCACTTCAACTGCACTCAAAGAAGCAAACCCTGTCACCTCCACATACTGTGAAGGCCGACAGAATACACAATTACAGATCCATGGTTTCACATTCATTTTACATCCACTTCACTGCACTCAAAGAAGCAACCCTGTCACCTCCACATACTGTGAATGCCGACAGAATACACAAGTACAGATCCATGGTTTCACATCATTATTACATCCACTTCAACTGCACTCAATGAAGCAAACTCTGTCACCTCCACATACTGTGAATGCCGACAGAATACACAAGTACAGATCCATGGTTTCACATTCATTATTACATCCACTTCAACTGCACTCAAAGAAGCAAACCCTGTCACCTCCACATACTGTGAAGGCCGATACTTTACGCAAGTACAGATCCATGTTTCACATTCATTATTACATCCACTTCACCTGCACTCAAAGAAGCAAACCCTGTCACCTCCACATACTGTGAATGCCGACAGAATACACAAGTACAGATCCATGGTTCCACATTCATTTTACATCCACTTCACTGCACTCAAAGAAGCAAACCCTGTCACCTCCACATACTGTGAATGCCGACAGAATACACAAGTACAGATCCATGGTTTCACATCATTATTACATCCACTTCACTGCAATCAATGAAGCAAACCCTGTCACCTCCACATACTGTGAATTCCGATACTTTACACAAGTACAGATCCATGGTTTCACATTCATTATTACATCCACTTCAACTGCACTCAAAGAAGCAAACCCTGTCACCTCCACATACTGTGAAGGCCGATACTTTACACAAGTACAGATCCATGGTTTCACATTCATTATTACATCCACTTCAACTGCACTCAAAGAAGCAAACCCTGTCACCTCCACATACTGTGAATGCCGACAGAATACACAAGTACAGATCCATGGTTCCACATTCATTTTACATCCACTTCAACTGCACTCAAAGAAGCAAACCTGTCACCTCCACATACTGTGAAGGCCGATACTTTACACAAGTACAGATCCATGTTTCACATTCATTTTACATCCACTTCAACTGCACTCAAAGAAGCAAACCCTGTCACCTCCACATACTGTGAATTCCGATACTTTACACAAGTACAGATCCATGTTTCACATTCATTATACATCCACTTCACTGCACTCAATGAAGCAAACCCTGTCACCTCCACATACTGTGAAGGCCGATACTTTACACAAGTACAGATCCATGGTTTCACATCATTATTACATCCACTTCACTGCACTCAAGAAAGCAAATCCTGTCACCTCCACATACTGTGGAGGCCGATAGTTTACACAAGTGCAGATACATGGTTTCACATTCATTTTACATCCACTTCAACTGCACTCAAATAAGCAAACCCTGTCACATCCACATACTGTGAATTCCGATACTTTACACAAGTGCAGATACATGGTTGCACATTCATTATTACATCCACTTCAACTGCACTCATTGACGGAATCACTGTCAGCTCCACATACTTTAATGGCCGATAGTATACCCAAGTACAGATCCACGGTTTCACTTTCAATACTACATGCAAATCAACTGCAATCAATAAAGCAAACACTGTCACCTCCACATACTGTGATGGCCGATACATTACTCAAGTACAGATCCATGGTTTCACATTCATTATTACATCCACTTCAACTGCACTCAATGAATCAAACCCTGTCACCTCCACATACTGTGAAGGCCGATACTTTACGCAAGTACAGATCCACGGTTTCACATTCATTATTACATCCACTTCAACTGCACTCAATGAACTAAACACTGTCACCTCCACATACTGTGAATTCCGATACTTTACACAAGTACAGATTCATGGTTTCACATTCATTTTTACATCCACTTCACTGCACTCAATGAACTAAACACTGTCACCTCCACAAACTATGATATCTGATAGTTTACTCAAGTAAATAAACATTGTTATAGTTTCACTACTACATGCCAATAAACTGCACAAAATGAAGCCAACCCTGTTACCTCAATATTCTGTGAAATCCGATAGTATACTCAAGTGCAGATCCATGGATTCACATTCATTTTACATACACTTAAATTGAAATCACAGAAGCAAACTCAGTCACATCAAAATACTGTGAATTCCGATACTTTACACAAGTGCAGGTACATGGTTTCACATTCATTACTACATCCAATACAACTGCACTAAATAAGGTGAACACTATCACCACCAAATATTTTATTGGCCGATAGTATACGTAAGTACAGATCCACGGTTTCACATTCATTATTACATCCACTTCAACTGCACTCAATGAAGCAAACCCTGTCACCTCCACATACTGTGAAGGCCAATACTTTACACAAGTACAGATCCATGATTTCACATTCATTATTACATCCTCTTCAACTGCACTCAATGAATCAAACCCTGTCACCTATATATACTGTGAAGTGCGATACTGTACACAAGTACAGATCCATGGTTCCACATTCATTTTTAAACCTACTTAATCTGCACTCAATGAACTAAACACTGTCACCTCCACAAACTATGATATCTGATAGTTTACTCAAGTAAATAAACATTGTTATAGTTTCACTACTACATGCCAATAAACTGCACAAAATGAAGCCAACCCTGTTACCTCAATATTCTGTGAAATCCGATAGTATACTCAAGTGCAGATCCATGGATTCACATTCATTTTACATACACTTAAATTGAAATCACAGAAGCAAACTCAGTCACATCAAAATACTGTGAATTCCGATACTTTACACAAGTGCAGGTACATGGTTTCACATTCATTACTACATCCAATACAACTGCACTAAATAAGGTGAACACTATCACCACCAAATATTTTATTGGCCGATAGTATACGTAAGTACAGATCCACGGTTTCACATTCATTATTACATCCACTTCAACTGCACTCAATGAAGCAAACCCTGTCACCTCCACATACTGTGAAGGCCAATACTTTACACAAGTACAGATCCATGGTTCCACATTCATTTTTAAACCTACTTAATCTGCACTCAATGAACTAAACACTGTCACCTCCACAAACTATGATATCTGATAGTTTACTCAAGTAAATAAACATTGTTATAGTTTCACTACTACATGCCAATAAACTGCACAAAATGAAGCCAACCCTGTTACCTCAATATTCTGTGAAATCCGATAGTATACTCAAGTGCAGATCCATGGATTCACATTCAATTTTACAGCCACTTCAACTGCTCTCAAATAACTAAACCCTGTCACATCCACATACTGTGAAGGCCGATAGATTACGTAAGTACAGATCCATGGTTCTACATTCATTATTAAATCCACTTCAACTGCACTCAATGAAGGAAACACTGTCACCTCCACATACTGTGAAGGCCGATACTTTACACAAGTACAGATCCATGGTTTCACATTCATTTTTACATCCACTTCAACTGCACTCAAAGAAGCAAACCCTGTCACCTCCACATACTGTGAATTCCGATAATTTACACAAGTACAGATCCATGGTTTCACATTCATTTTTACATCCACTTAAATTTAACTCATAGAAGCAAACACAGTCACATCAAAATACTGTGAATTCCGATACTTTACACAAGTACAGATCCATGGTTTCACATTCATTATTACATCCACTTCAAATGCACTCAAAAAAGCAAACCCTGTCACCTCCACATACTGTGAAGGCCGATACTTTACACAAGTACAGATCCATGGTTTCACATTCATTTTTACATCCACTTAAATTGAACTCACAGAAGCAAACTCAGTCACATCAACATACTGTGAATTCCGATACTTTACACAAGTGCAGATGCATGGTTTCACATTCATTATTACATCCACTTCAACTGCACTCAAAGAAGGAATCACTGTCACCTCCACATACTTTAATGGCCGATAGTATACCCAAGTACAGATCCACGGTTTCACTTTCAATACTACATGCAAATCAACTGCAATCAATGAAGCAAACACTGTCACCTCCACATACTGTGAAGGCCGATACTTTACACAAGTACTGATCAATGGTTTCACATTGATTATTACATCCACTTCAACTGCACTCAAAGAAGCAAACCCTGTCACCTCCACATACTGTGATGGCCGATACATTACTCAAGTACAGATCCATGGTTTCACATTCATTATTACATCCACTTCAACTGCACTCAAAGAAGCAAACCCTGTCACCTCCACATACTGTGAAGGCCGACAGAATACACAAGTACAGATCCATGGTTTCACATTCATTATTACATCCACTTCAACTGCACTCAAAGAAGGAATCACTGTCACCTCCACATACTGTAAATGCCGATAGTTTACACAAGTACTGATCCATGGTTTCACATTCATTTTACATCCACTTAAATTGAACTCACAGAAGCAAACTCAGTCACATCAAAATACTGTGAATTCCGATACTTTACACAAGTACAGATCCATGGTTTCACATTCATTATTACATCCACTTCAACTGCACTCAATGAATCAAACCCTGTCACCTCCACATGCTGTGAAGTCCGATATTATACACAATTACAGATCCATGGTTCCGCATTCATTATTACATCCACTTAAATTGAAATCACAGAAGCAAACTCAGTCACATCAAAATACTGTGAATTCCGATACTTTACACAAGTACAGATCCATGGTTTCACATTCATTATTACATCCACTTCAACTGCACTCAATGAACTAAACACTGTCACCTCCACAAACTATGATATCTGATAGTTTACTCAAGTAAATAAACATTGTTATAGTTTCACTACTACATGCCAATAAACTGCACAAAATGAAGCCAACCCTGTTACCTCAATATTCTGTGAAATCCGATAGTATACTCAAGTGCAGATCCATGGATTCACATTCATTTTACATACACTTAAATTGAAATCACAGAAGCAAACTCAGTCACATCAAAATACTGTGAATTCCGATACTTTACACAAGTGCAGGTACATGGTTTCACATTCATTACTACATCCAATACAACTGCACTAAATAAGGTGAACACTATCACCACCAAATACTTTTATGGCCGATAGTATACGTAAGTACAGATCCACGGTTTCACATTCATTATTACATCCACTTCAACTGCACTCAATGAAGCAAACCCCTGTCACCTCACATTACTGTGAAGTGCCAATACTTTACACAAGTACAGATCCATGGTTCCACATTCATTTTTAAACCTACTTAATCTGCACTCAATGAACTAAACACTGTCACCTCCACAAACTATGATATCTGATAGTTTACTCAAGTAAATAAACATTGTTATAGTTTCACTACTACATGCCAATAAACTGCACAAAATGAAGCCAACCCTGTTACCTCAATATTCTGTGAAATCCGATAGTATACTCAAGTGCAGATCCATGGATTCACATTCATTTTACATACACTTAAATTGAAATCACAGAAGCAAACTCAGTCACATCAAAATACTGTGAATTCCGATACTTTACACAAGTGCAGATACATGGTTTCACATTCATTATTACATCCACTCAACTGCACTCAATGAATCAAACCCTGTCACCTCCACTTACTGTGAATGCAAACAGAATACACAAGTACAGATCCATGGTTCACATTCATTTTTACATCCACTTCAACTGCACTCAATGAATCAAACCCTGTCACCTCCACATACTGTGAATTCCGATACTTTACACAAGTACAGATCCATGGTTTCACATTCATTTTACATACACTTAAATTGAAATCACAGAAGCAAACTCAGTCACATCAAAATACTGTGAATTCCGATACTTTACACAAGTACTGATCCATGGTTCCACATTCATTATTACATCTACTTCAAATGCACTCAAAAAAGCAAATCCTGTCACCTCCACATACTGTGAAGGCCGATAGTTTACACAAGTACAGATCCATGGTTTCACATTCATTTTTACATCCACTTAAATTGAACTCACAGAATCAAACTCAGTCACATCAACATACTGTGAATTCCGATACTTTACACAAGTGCAGATACATGGTTGCACATTCATTATTACATCCACTTCAACTGCACTCAAAGAAGGAATCACTGTCACCTCCACATACTTTAATGGCCGATAGTATACCCAAGTACAGATCCACGGTTTCACTTTCAATATTACATCCACTCAACTGCACTCAATGAATCAAACCCTGTCACCTCCACTTACTGTGAATGCAAACAGAATACACAAGTAAAAATCAATGATTTCACATTCATTTTACATACACTTAAATTGAAATCACAGAAGCAAACTCAGTCACATCAAAATACTGTGAATTCCGATACTTAGCACAAGTACTGATCAATGGTTTCACATTGATTATTACATCCACTTCAACTGCACTCAAAGAAGCAAACCCTGTCACCTCCACATACTGTGATGGCCGATACATTACACAAGTACAGATACATAGTTTCACATTCATTATTACATCCACTTCAACAGGACTCATAGTAGCAAACCATATCACCTCCACATATTGTGAGTGCCGACATAATACACAAGTACAGATACATGGTTTCACATTCATTATTACATCCACTTCAACTGCACTCAAAGAAGCAAACCCTGTCACCTCCACTTACTGTGAATGCAAACAGAATACACAAGTAAAAATCAATGATTTCACATTCATTATTACATCCACTTCAACTGCACTCAATGAATCAAACCCTGTCACCTATATATACTGTGAAGTGCGATACTGTACACAAGTACAGATCCATGGTTCCACATTCATTTTTAAACCTACTTAATCTGCACTCAATGAACTAAACACTGTCACCTCCACAAACTATGATATCTGATAGTTTACTCAAGTAAATAAACATTGTTATAGTTTCACTACTACATGCCAATAAACTGCACAAAATGAAGCCAACCCTGTTACCTCAATATTCTGTGAAATCCGATAGTATACTCAAGTGCAGATCCATGGATTCACATTCATTTTACATACACTTAAATTGAAATCACAGAAGCAAACTCAGTCACATCAAAATACTGTGAATTCCGATAATTTACACAAGTGCAGATACATGGTTTCACATTTATTATTACATCCACTTCAACTGCACTCAATAATGTAATCCCTGTCACCTTTACCTACTGTGAATGATGATAATTCACACAAGTACAGATCCATATTTTCACATTTATTATTTCATCCACTTCAACTATACTCATAGAAGTAAACATTGTCACCTGCATATACTTTAATGGTCGATAGTATACGCAAGTACAGATCCACGGTTTCACTTTCACTACTACATGCAAATCAACTGCACTCAATGAAGGAAACCCTGTAACATCAATATAATGTGAAAGTCGATATTTTACACAAGTATTGATCCATGGTTTCACATTCATTATTACATCCACTTCACCTGCACTCAAAGAAGCAAACCCTGTCACCTCCACATACTGTAAATACCGACAGAATTCAAAAGTAAAAATACAAGGTTCCACATTAAATGTTACATATACTTACCGTGCTCTTAAATAAGAAAATCATGTCACCTCCGTATATTGGAAATGCCGACAGAAAACAAAAGTGCGGCTCCATGTTTTACGTTCATTATTACATCTACTTCAACTGCATTCAAAGAAGGAAACCCTCTCACATCCACATAATGTGAAGGCCGATACTTTACACAAGTACTGACCCATGGTTTCACATTCATTATTACATCCACTTCAACTGCACTCAAAGAAGCAAACCATGTCACCTCCACTTACTGTGAATGCAAACAGAATACACAAGTAAAAATCAATGATTTCACATTCATTATTACATCCACTTCAACTGCAATTACAGAAGAAAACCCTGTCACAAACACATTCGGAGAAGGCCGATAGGTTACACAAGTACAGATCCATGGTTTCACATTCATTATTACATTACATTAATTTTTACATCCACTTCAACTGCACTCAAAGAAGCAAACCCTGTCACCTCCACATACTGTGAATTCCGATAGTTTACGCAAGTACAGGTCCACGGAATCACAATCATTTTTACATCCACTTAAATTTAACTCACAGAATCAAACTCAGTCACATTAACTTACTGTGAATTCCGATACTTTACACAAGTACTGATCCATGGTTTCACATTCATTTTTACATCTACTTCAAAGACACTCAAAAAAGCAAATCCTATCACCTCCACATACTGTGAAGGCCGACAGAATACACAAGTACAGATTCATGGTTTCAAATTAATTTTTACATCCGCTTTATGTGCACTTAAATAAGCAAACCCTGTCATCTCCACATACTGTGAATACCGACAGCAAAATAACGTTCTGATCCACCGTTCTACTTACTTTATTGCATACACTTAAACTGCACTCAAAGAAGCAAACCCTGTCACCTCCATAAAATGTCAAGTCCGATAATTTACACAAGTACAGATCCTTGGTTTCACATTAAATATTACATCCATTTCAACTGCACTTAAATGCGCAAACCCTGTCACATACACATACAGTAAACCCAGAAATTATACGCAAGTACAGATCCATGGTTTCACATTCATTATTACATCCACTTCAACTGCACTCAAAGAAGCAAACCCTGTCACCTCCACATACTGTGAAGGCCGATACTTTACACAAGTACAGATCCATTGTTTTACATTAATTTTTACATCCACTTCAACTGCACTCAAAGAAGCAAACCCTGTCACCTCCACATACTGTGAATTCCGATAGTTTACGCAAGTACAGGTCCACGGAATCACAATCATTTTTACATCCACTTAAATTTAACTCACAGAATCAAACTCAGTCACATTAACTTACTGTGAATTCCGATACTTTACACAAGTACTGATCCATGGTTTCACATTCATTTTTACATCTACTTCAAAGACACTCAAAAAAGCAAATCCTATCACCTCCACATACTGTGAAGGCCGACAGAATACACAAGTACAGATTCATGGTTTCAAATTAATTTTTACATCCGCTTTATGTGCACTTAAATAAGCAAACCCTGTCATCTCCACATACTGTGAATACCGACAGCAAAATAACGTTCTGATCCACCGTTCTACTTACTTTATTGCATACACTTAAACTGCACTCAAAGAAGCAAACCCTGTCACCTCCATAAAATGTCAAGTCCGATAATTTACACAAGTACAGATCCTTGGTTTCACATTAAATATTACATCCATTTCAACTGCACTTAAATGCGCAAACCCTGTCACATACACATACAGTAAACCCAGAAATTATACGCAAGTACAGATCCATGGTTTCACATTCATTATTACATCCACTTCAACTGCACTCAAAGAAGCAAGCCCTGTCACCTCCACATAATCTGAAGGCCGATAGTTTACACAAGTACAGATCCATGGTTTCACATTCATTATTACATCCACTTTAACTGCACTCAATGAAGCAAACCCTGTCACTTTCGCATACTGTGAAGGCCGATACTTTACACAAGTACAGATCCATCGTTTCACATTAATTATTACATCCACTTCATCTGCATTCAAAGACGCAAACCCTTTACCTCCATTTACTGTGAACACCTATAGTTTACGCAAGTACATATCCATGGTTTCACATTTATTTTTAGATCCACTTCAACTGCACTCAAAGAAGCAAACCCTGTCACCTCCACGTACTTTGAAGTCCGGTATTTTGCACAAGTTTTGATTAATTTTTTTCACATTCATATAATGCTTTCGAGGTTAACATGCCTTATTGGATTAACACGTGTGTTTTTAATTATGGTGCTCCAATTTTAGCTACGAGATTAGCTGAGATGTATGTAAGTGCAATCACCATAGAACTTGGCACATCTGTGCTTCGTTTTAAGTTGCCATACCACCATGGCACCACCACAACTATTAGAAATCACTTCAATAAAATATGATAATAGTAACAAGGAGTGTGAACATATAGAATATGGTTCAGGAAGCGTTAAAGAAAATTATGGAATAATTGCACACATGTGCCAGGTTCTATGTTGATTGTACATACATACATACATACTTTCTTATATACTGGGACGATTAACGATCGACACAAGTCAGACGGAGTTATGTCAAGTTCCCAAACCTTAGTCAAAATATCAGTCAGCCTGGTTGTCAATGTGGGACCACCATCCTTAAACACCTCTGGGGATAATCCGTCTGGACCCGCTGCTTTGCCTCGCTTTAGATTGGCTATAGCTTTTTCGACTTCGATAAGAGTCGGGGGACCTAAGTCGACTTTCCATTCTGGCTGTCTCGAAATAGTGGGAAGTTTTAGAGTAGCTGAAGGCCAACTAAACTGTTCCTTGAAGTGTTCAGCCCATCGTTCTAAACGTCTAGACTGAGAGCTAATAAGCGTTCCATCTTTTTCGGAAGTCGTCTCACTAACGCTGGATTTTTTAACCCGTTTCTTTTATCAACTTGAAAAGTTGACTAGTGTTACCTATCGCCGCTGCCTTTTCCATTTCCTTTGCTTTCGTTACCCACCACTGCTCACGGTCGTTTCGCAGACTTTTCGTCAATTTATGCCTGATTACTCGTCGCTCATAATCGTGTTCGGAGCCTGATGGGATAAGTCTTCGGGAGTCTATTAAATCAACAGAAGCCATTGAGATCCATTGATTTTCCTTGACATGTTGATTTAAGTCCTTGATAGATATCATTGTAGATGCCACAGCTGCTTGAACATCTTGCCAAGCAGTATCTATTTGGGACGCATCTTTATAATTGCCTAAGTGATTCCTCAGTTGTTCCAGGAATTTAATCTTGGCTGTTTCATTACTAAACTGAAATCTAAAAGGTTTTCCTGTGGTAGTTTTTCTTCGCCCGGTAAGACGCAAGCAAACGCGTGCTCTCACTAGAGCGTGGTCGGAGTCCAAACATGTACTCCAGAAAGATCGGCAGTCTTCTATTGAGCCTCTCCAACGGTAACTAATCGCAATATGGTCTATTTGAGTCCACCGTTGAGTAGGGCCAGGAGGTCTCCATGTTAAACGATGTCGCGCCTTATGCTTAAAGTTCGTGTTGGCTAAAAATAACCAATTACCTGAGCAAAGCTGTAGCAGATGATCGCCGTTATCCGTTCTCTGAGCTGGAACACTAAAGCATCCACCTAAATGTCTTTCAGATTGGTTCAAGCTACCTATTTGGGCGTTAAAATCACCAGCCAATATTACCAAATCTGAGTGTTTGGCCCTATGAAGTGGTTCAGAAAGTTTTCTGTAAAATTCATCCTTCACTGAGATCTTGGCTAGAATCTGGAAACTGGACACAATCCCATCTGATTGGTCTCGAACACTAACTGTCTCAGTCTGTAAAAAAGGACAGAATTCTTCTTATGACAATTACCGAGGAATCAGCTTAACGAATATGGTGTCTAAAATATTAGCTTCAATAATACTTCGACGTCTAACTAAAGCTCGTGAAGAGCAAACTCGAGAAAACTAAGGTAATTTCAGACCTGGACGAGGTGGTATAGACCAAATATTCACACTTCGGCAGGTTTTGGGACATAAACACACTTCTAGACGTCCAACAATAGTTGTATTCTTTGACCTTAAGGTGGCACTTGACTCTATCGATCATGAGGTTATGTGGCAATGTCTGTCATTGAAAAGCGTGCTAAAGAAGTACATTTTTGTCGTTTAATTTCTCAGCTGACATCCTTCCAGGAGATAAACTTGTTGACTTAGAATATACAGATGATATAGTTTTATTGGATGATGATGCTGACAAAATGCACAGTAGCATGACTACCCTAAGTATGAATGTAAGCACGTTTGGGATGCGATTCTTTCAATCCAAATGCAAAGTGTTGCATCAAGATTGGCTCGCTTCGGCACGGAAATTAATAATAGGAAGTGAAGTAGTTGAATGTGTTGACCGTTTCAATTATCTCGGGAGTCTCATCAGTCCTGATGGTCGTGTCTGATGAAATTTCGGCTCGTGTACATAAGGCTCCATTGGCTTTTGCCAATTTGCGTTACTTTCGGCGTAGGCGAGATATCCGTCTACCGTAAAAAGGACGTGTTTACTGCGCAGCACTTCGGTCCGTTTTACTTTATGGATGTGAAACGTAGCCATTAAGGATAGAGGATATTCGTAGGCTCCTAGTATTCGATCAAAGATATCTTCGAAGCATAGCTCAGGTTTGCTGGGACCACTGATTAAGCAACATGTATGTTAGGAATAAAGTACTAGGTAAGTATGATAAATCTATTGATGAAGTAATAAATCTTCATCAGCTGAGGTCGTTAGGACATGTGTTACGTATGCCTAACCACCACCCACCTTGACGAGCAATACTATCTGATGGGAGAAAGCTCGGGGCGGACAAACCAAAACATGTTGCCAGTTCACGAAGTTATCGACAATTGGGCTGAGCCATGTTAATATGTACAGACTACCTAGTTGCGGTCTGTGTGATGATCGTAACAAATGGTTAGAGACTTTAGGTTACATGGCTCAAAACCGTTCGCAATGGCGCAGGTGCATTCATTCGCTATCTTCCTACGAATCCTAAGCTTCTGAATTCTTACTGAATTATATTTTCTTGAATTTCATCTCCGATCTCTAATCCTCTCCATTAATATTAACTCTTCCCCCACTATTCTGGGATTTGATCCGACAATTTAATCTCTATCTGCCAGTTGAGGCATGGTAACTTGAACTGATGTACGCACGTACCAGGTTCTATGTTGTTACAAACTGATATATATATATATATGCCTGAAAAAAATGATACGAACTTAATACTTTAAACAAGCTAAATACAATCGCCATTCATCATTGCAAAATCTCGTTACTAACCATATTCTAGTAGTTTTATGCAAATAGTAGTAAAACCCACTTTAGAAGTAGGTTATATAGTCTAGATACAATTAGCTGAATATACTGTGCATTGTTAATTTTGGAAACAGAAGAACAAACTGTTTTAAAAACTTATTAAGTAACTATTAGGTAACATCGCAATCACAGCCTATTCCATCATGATCGAAAGGGAATAAAAAATATCATTCTAAGAGATTTATATATACACCTATGAGTACAGGGGTTGATGCAGTATGACTACTATTGTGACCGGCAATTTTAGCTTAAATCATAAATTAAATTTATACCTTAGTTCATCCATGATAAACATTTTGATATCAATCTGTTACGAGGGGTACTAAATGTTTTTCTTTGAAGATTTTAGTTATCACCAAAAAGTCGTTCAATATTGATTCAATTCAACTAGACTGGAGATGCTCGTAGCAACTTGGTATTGAGTAGTAGCCTACGTATACATTTGTATCCATCTGTAAAAAAAACCGATTAACGTGTTTTCTGACGTGCTGATTTCAATACTGCTTGTTGTTCCAACGTTGTCACAAACCAAAAGTGGTAAGTAATAGCAATAGATTTAAACTAGAGTATAATCACTAAATCTTTATCACTAGTAAAAGCTGTAAGAGTATATCTACAAACAATACCTATTCTTGCTATAATGGTTATATATATAATTAGAAAAGTCAAGAGTTAGAAAAGTGGGCACAGCTTTCATTTGACAGGTCCTGTGATTTTGCAGTAACGTATGTACGATCATAATCAAGGCTTGGTAAAAAATGTGAATTAGCCACACTATAGCACGATACGATGATACTAGCAAACCTAAAAATAATGGGATCCAGAAAATGCAATAGCAATAATAACGACAGCGACCTAATATCACAAATATAGTTCGAGAGAACAGAATGAAGTGGTATGCATAAAGGGATTCTGTTAGTCAAGATATAGAGGAAAACGGGGTGGATGCAGTTGAGTTACTAAGATGGATCTTAACCTGCCAGCTAATGTCTACGACCACTGATTATGTGGTCACTGACCCCATGGTGTGCATATACCAATATGGCCTTAACTAACAATGCCTGTAAACCGTCATCAATTCTATCAACGGTTTCAGAATATAATAATAATAGTCCATCAACCTAGAACGAATAGTCTATCAGTTGATTACCGACTCACAATAGTCAACGAGTGGAGCTCTCTACTTCAACACGTAGTTGCAGCTCCATAGATCGAAACACCCAAAATGAAGTCGGATAAATTGAGAGGTTCTCATCCCAATGACTAACGCAGGCTACTGAACCCCTTTGTCTTAATTAAACTGAAACTGGGATAGCACTGCGCACGCTGTCTTGCAGCTGCACCAAGAACACGGCGTACCTTCGCGCTGGGACAGAACTACCATATGTCTCAGATCACTCTAGACGTCACAAAGCACCTAATCAAACCAATATTTTAATGGTGGGTTAATCCTTCCAACAGAATTATTTGCGCCTGTAACATTATGAAACAATTGTAGGCTCAAAACAAAAGCACAGTGTCCCAAATTTGGAAAATATCTTAATCCAGCATGCATTGACATATCAAGACATATTAACTCTGGCCTGCTTATGTTTGCTTAGGATGTTAAGAGTGTAAAAGAATTCATTTGACCAACAAGTTCTTAATCAGTGACAACAGTATACTATAGACATTTCTCATAAAAAGATACTAAATTAATTACCTACAGTGTACATCAACCGAGACTTGCTGAAGTGACAGATGCCACGAACTTCATTTTCATGTGCCAAAACTTCAGCCAATTTGTTTCTTTTAGCTATGTCCCAGCTTTGTATCTACACATATATAACTTGTGAACGAAATGATGAACAGACTTTCCCATCAGTTGTTCTGACGGCTATCACGCCCAAAGTCTCTGTATTTAAAGAGATAGTAGTTACTCTTTCATGTGTTCCTTCAAGCGCTCCTAGGAATGGCTTCGCCATCATCCTTCCAAGCTTTGCGGCATTCATAGCCCGGACATATTCCCTTTCCGAAAAAAATGGATGTTCGGTAACCTTTTGGTTTCTAGGAACTATAGTCTTTCTCATAAACAATAGAGTGTCATACTTTTGAATATATCATCCGCAGTTTCCCTGCGAAAATCAGAAGGATTGCGACAGAGCATGCGGACCTTCATTTTCAAATGTTTGTTAAGGTTGTGACCAATATCCAATACCTGTATGACTGGTCTGTAAATGTATTAATTTCTTTGCGTTCGTTTCTTGAGTGTCTCAGCTTAGGCCACAGATCTTTGGTTTTTTCTGATAATAAGCCTGTTGCACTGCCGCCCTGATATTGGATGTTTATACTGCTTTTTGTATCAATTCTATTAGTTTCTTATTTTTTAATTATCCTTGTAGAGTTATGTATTAGTCTCCGTCCCTTCGTTCCGTATTAGGTAATTCGGTCTGCGAGTAAGGCTTAAAAGATTATCATAAGATGGATGGGGATAGATTAAATAAAAGTTTAAAATTGTGAATTAATGTCAATTCTTCAGGACCTGTTCCAGATGTTTGAATGTATGCTGTGATGGTACACATAGTCATTCAGAGTCTTTTTTTGATTCGCTGAGGTTTGGGCTACTGATACTACATGAAACATTGAGTTCCATCTGGAACAGAACCTTAGTTACAAGCTAGCGTTCACCGGGGTCAGGGAAGATGGAATGCTGGCACAATTGCATGTTGTTTAGTCAGGCTGAATTCCATTATTGGCCAACATTGGTTTTAGAATCGACTGATCAAATCATTTGTGTTGCTGTTGGGTGTCAATATCATCTAGAAACTGTGTATGGTCCTATTGTCAGTGGTGAAGCAATAGATTGTGTTGTGATCGTGTATCACTTATTTACACAGGATGATTGGGGTATTACGGTAACAGTCAATCGTGGCTATAGATTCGCCGCTAGTATAGTACAGGACTTAAATAGTATTCAGAGGCTCCATCACCAGCTTAGTCATAACAAATCAGCCTAGCTAATTTGACAACCTGTGCTAGTTACCTTTGGCACGCAATAGTCTGGATTTCCCCGGAGGAGGGTGTATACGAACGTACCAGTATGAGTTTATTGGGGTGTCCGAGAAAACATGGTATATTATTTGCGGTAATTAAGTCCTCTCTCAACCGCCTGTAGCTCAAAGGGGGCAGCTCCAGGCTGTCGGAGTATTGTTTATCTCTGGATCTTGTTACTCACTTTGTTGCCTGCCACTGTACCCTCTGCAGAAGATCAGGGACCATTTTAAGGGGGAGGGACAGTGCTGTGATATTCCGAAAGCAGTTTTACGCACTTTGTAGCTGTACTTAGTTCAGAATTATTAGCTTGTCCAGCGCCTGACACTCAATCTGTGGCAAACAGTCTGTCAGTATTCGACGACAATGCGTGGATGAAATTTTCTTTTTAGAGCTTGCTATCTAATCTTGTAGCATTTATATTCTCCTACAAAGGATGTTGGGATACTTGGTGAAGCTGACCTTCTAACACTGACTGGAGCTTGAAAAGTAAGAGGGCAAGAAAATAAAGTAGGAATATTTGAGGAAATACCGCAAGCGGGCTACCCAACACCATGTTGGTGAGGTACGATTTTTCCATGCTCTGTCCGGCAATCAGGTGTTTACTCACCTGCCTATTGAGTCGCCCTCAAGTAAAAATTAAAGAAGAATCTACTTTAGGACAAAACAAACTTAATCACAACTAAAGAATTGCTTCACTGTTTGCATAAAAATTTAAAGTACAACATATATATATAATTATAGTTGATAAATGTTTGTTTCTACGTAAGTGTTTGGTTTCCGGGACGGCTTGGCCATCTGGAAGAAAATAAACATAGTATAGAATATTGTGTACGCAAATGCATTAAGGAAAACTTCATAAAAGAGAATAAGAATAAATGTATATATAAGTGCGTGTACTTACCAGAAGTCAGATCAATTAGGCAACCTTGAACATGTGACGGCTGCCTTTTATGGCTGGTTCGTAACAGTGTTTACTGACAGTACCCGTCAGGTTGAAAGTTATAGCAAACGTTTAGGGAAAAAATAAATTATCAGGAATATGAGGATGTTCAAGCTTATTAAAGTCAAATCAAGCTATAAGTCAATGCGAAGCATATGGCTAATGTAGAAAGCTTATCGTAACGTTACCGGATGATATTTCCAGTTGATTAAGAGTTCGAATGTCGATAAAATGGATGAAAACTATGTGGTTATCTGAGAGAGCATAGAGTTTAACCGGGGGAAGTATTATTCCTAACCTATGTCTATGATAATTATAGTTGATAAATGTTTGTTTCTACGTAAGTGTTTGGTTTCCGGGACGGCTTGGCCATCTGGAAGAAAATAAACATAGTATAGAATATTGTGTACGCAAATGCATTAAGGAAAACTTCATAAAAGAGAATAAGAATAAATGTATATATAAGTGCGTGTACTTACCAGAAGTCAGATCAATTAGGCAACCTTGAACATGTGACGGCTGCCTTTTATGGCTGGTTCGTAACAGTGTTTACTGACAGTACCCGTCAGGTTGAAAGTTATAGCAAACGTTTAGGGAAAAAATAAATTATCAGGAATATGAGGATGTTCAAGCTTATTAAAGTCAAATCAAGCTATAAGTCAATGCGAAGCATATGGCTAATGTAGAAAGCTTATCGTAACGTTACCGGATGATATTTCCAGTTGATTAAGAGTTCGAATGTCGATAAAATGGATGAAAACTATGTGGTTATCTGAGAGAGCATAGAGTTTAACCGGGGGAAGTATTATTCCTAACCTATGTCTATGATCATGTATGGATTTATAATAATTGTTTGCATGATGCTATGGAGGAACCACATCAATTAATGGTAATTTTATATAAGTTCATCGATCAGGTTTGTTAATAGTTTCATTAATTATATCAACCATATTACATGATTGCCAAGGCTAGACAATGTTTTATGATGCAATCCTGAAACTATTATGAGTAACTAGTTGGAGTGTTAGTTTGCTATATGCTAGTAAAAAATTTTATTATTTAGCATCTAAAAGATTGGAAAATCTGTCAACAGAGTTTAAAACCTTAGATATGACATGGCTACAGTATGAATGATGCTGGAGATACTATAGAAATTTAGTAAGTTACTCTAATTAGCTTAGTGATATTTATAAATTGTGGCAAAAATAATTAGAACTAAGAAAAGTCGAACAGATATGTTTCGCCTGAAAAGAACACACTTTTTCGAATAGTATGTTGCTATATAAAGTTGTATCCAAAGCAGAAATCGTTTCTAGTAGTGGTTTACATGAAATATACGTGGGTAGTCTAAGTAAAAGATATACATACCAAGTACTAGAGGTGTGTATGGCAAGTCAAATGGTAAAAAGTTAAAACTCGCCTGCATTTTTTTTGGAAATTTATCCTGACTTTTGAAGTTCATTGTGTGATTTATGGCATCGTAAACTGATAATTGAGAAATCTAGAAAAATGATTAGTTCTGCAGGCAAAGCCTGCTCACAACACTCACCTCAGTTGATAGGTTTACGACTTATATTGCTCGCCAAATTGTTTAAGAATCAGTTTAAGTATTCAGTATTTAAGAAGAGATAAGATGACTACCGTTCCTACATCAAAAGATAAGGTCCGAGGAGAAGTGGGTAGAATAGTTCAAATATTCCGATAACATTTGTCGAAAAGACAAAGAGAAATATATTGCATTTTTGTTTTCGTTTTATTTTATTTTTAATTTTTATTTATTTATTTTTAATATTTACTAACTCGAAAACTTTAGGAGTTACGTGATTATTTTACTTATTTATTTTTTTAGGCCGAAACTAAAACTGTGGACATCCCCGCCTGAATAATCGGTTTTGCCTAACTAACGTTTTTAGTTACCTTTGTAACTTTTATGTTCTTATTTGCTGATTCCGTGTTTATTTGATTAGATAAACGGTCTAATAACACGTATGGTGGTTCATTATCTAGATAGGTCGGTTTTAGCCTATCAATACTTATTGAGTCGATGTTTCCTTGTTTTGTATTGCGAAATATTTAAATTTCCTTAAAATAACTTTAAATGGACCTTAAAAAGGAGAGCTAAGGGGTGCTTTTACTTTGTCACATCTTATCCAGACGTGCGAGCAGCTGCTTAGATCCTTAGGCAAAAATATCGGTCGTGATTGTTCGCGAGTATTAATCGGTTTAAGTTTAGACATTTGGTCCCGCAGTTGATCTGCGTAAGTTCCTAAGTCGAGCATTTTACTGTCGGTATGAGAGCTAATAAACTCACCTGGGAGTCTAAGAGTTGAACCAAAGACTAGTTCTGCCGCTGAACATTGTGAGTCAGTTTTGACAGCTGTCCGAATTCCCAACATAACTAATGGTAGGAATTTTGTCCACTGACTGGGGTTTGAGTGACATATAAGAGCGGCCTTTAGTTGACGATGGAACCGTTCTACTATCCCGTTTGCTTGGGGATGATATGCCGTGCAGCGAATTCTGTTTAAGTATAGAAGTTTAGCCAAGTAATTGAATAGTTCAGATTCGAATTGAGCCCCTCAGTCTGTCGTTATTGTAACAGGTGTACCAAAAATGGTTACCCAGTTTTGTAGGAAGACTTTGGCTACTGTTTCGGCTGTGATATTCGCGATCGGTACGGTTATTGGGAACCTCGTAAACCTATCAATGCATGTAAACAGGTACGTAAAGCCATTTGAACGCGGTAAAGGGCCCACTAAGTCGATATGTACGTGTGCGAAACGAGCATCCGGTTGGGGAATAACTCCGATAGGTGAATTTGTGTGTCGGCTAACTTTTGATTGTTCACACGCCGAACATTCTCTGACCCATTTATGTATATCTTTCTGAAGATTTGGCCATATGTACCTGGCGTTGATTAGTTTAGTCGAAGAATTCACGCCAGGGTGAGACAATGAATGAAAGTTATTAAATATTAACCACCGCATATTTTTGGGAACGAAAGGTCGAGGCACCGCTTTTGTCGTGTCACAGTAAATCAAGACATCTTCCTTAGGTGATGGCAGCTGTTTTAGTTTCAGGCTAGAGCATTTAGTTGACAGTAAGTTTTGTAATTTTTGATCAGTTTCTTGACTATCTCTTAAAATCTCGAAGTCCACTGTAGACTGTTGTACTATATTCATTTCTAATCGAGATAATGCGTCTGCCGCCTGATTGTCTTCACCTTTTACGTGCTGGATATCACTAGTGAACTGTGATATGTAGTCAAGGTGTCAGACTTCTCGAGGCGAGTATTTATCAGTTTTCACCCTTAATGCATTGGTTAGTGGTTTATGGTCAGTATAAACTGTGAATTCTCTGCCTTCTAGAATGTCCTGGAAGTGCTTGATGGTTAGGTAGATTGCGAGGAGTTCTCTACCAAAGGTAGAATATCTTGTCTCTGCTGGAGCGAGTTTTTTCAAGAAGAATGCGATTGGTTTCCAGGTGTTTTTAACTAGTTGATTAAGAGTACTGCCTACGGCTTTGTGTGAAGCATCTACCATTATGGCAAGTGCGTAGTGAGAATTCGGATACGTTAATGTAGATGCTTGAGCAAGTTTATGCTTTAATTGGTTTATAGCATCGACGGCCTCAGAGGTCAACTTGAACTCTTTCGGTTTTCCTTTAAGCGTATCCGTTAATAGTTGCATTAGTTGTGCACAACCGGGTATAAATCTGCGATAAAAGTTTATTAAACCGAGAAAACTTCTAAGTTGTGTTATGGAGCTTGGGATGGGATATTGTTTAATGGTATCCACCTCTTGTTAAATTGGTGTAATTCCATCAGGGCTTATGGTATGTCCGACGAATTCCAACGTTACTACACCAAAAACACATTTACTTTGGTGTATGTTCATGCCATTTTCGTTTAGTCGTCCAAGTACTGTCTTCACATGTTGTTCATGTGATTCTAAGTCCGGGCTAGCAATTATTAGGTAGTCTATATACCCCTGAGCAAATGGCATATCTCGAAGTAAATTATCCATAAACCTTTGGAATGTTTGTGCCGCGTTCCGTAGGCCGAATGGCATGCGCACAAACTCGAATAATCCAAAAGGTGTTGTGATAGCTGTTTTCGGAATATCTTCCTCAGCTACTGGGATATTGTGGTATGCCCTGACTAGGTCGATTTTAGTAAACATCTTCATACCCTGTAAGCCATTTGTGAAATCTTGGATATGTGGTATCGGGTACCTGTCTGGTACCGTTTGACGGTTTAGGGCTCTGTAATCCCCGCACGGTCTCCAATCGCCTTTATTTTTCTTTGGGACCATATGCAAAGGAGATGCCCATTGACTATCAGATGGACGTATTATGCTCAGCTGTAGCATGTAATCGAATTCGGCTCTAGCTAATTTAAGTTTATCGGGTGCTAGTCTCCTGGGTTTAGCGAAAGCAGGTGCCCCTTCCGTTTTTATTGTATGACATACTTTTAACTTACTTTTGGAAGGTTGAGGGTTCGGTTTCTTTAACTCTGAAAATTCCGCGAGTATATCCTGGAACTTTGCCGTTGTTACTGGCGGAGTCTGTATTAAATTTAGAGAAGTGATACGACTTTCTGTACCTTTTGTATATTTGGAAGTTTCTTTTAATGTCAAACGTCGTTTATTTGTGTCAACCAGAAATTCATATCTCTCTAAGAAATCCATTCCTAGTATTGCCAGATCCAAATCGGTTACAGTGAAAATCCAGGGGAATTGTCTTCTAAACTCCAAATCTAGTGCCATTGTTTTCTGCCCAAACGTCGCGATTTTAGTTTTCTTAGCAGCTTCAAGTGTGACTGAGGAAGTTTCTCGACCCAGCTCAGTTTTGTTTTTAGGAATGATACTAAGTGCAGCACCAGTATCCACCAAAAAGTTCAAGCCTGAATTCTTATCTCTAACGTAAAATAAGCGACTGTTTAGGCATCCCGCGTCAGTCGTTGCGACCTGGGGAGGGGTTATTTGTCTCCCCATATCCTTCAGGGTCTGTTTGGGCCAGGCGCATGGTTGACTGCATTTGGTTGATTGAACACCAAATTTCCAGTGATACCAACAAAATTGTCCAGATTGTTTGGACTCTTGCTACCTGTTACGTGACTTGAATCCCGATCGTTGTGATGGCCTACTCTTGTCTCTATGATCCATTTGCATTTTGCTGACAGCCTCTGTAAGACTTTTAACACTCGCAATGAGTTGTGCTATAACTGGATCATTTGATGCTGCTTCTTTCTGAGTATGGCGTATCATACTTGATGCGGTTGGAGGACCTCTTTCCATTATCCTATCTGCAATACGTGCGAAGTGAGATAAAGAGGTATCGGGATCTTGTGCATCCAAATGTTGTTGGACGTAACATGGAAGAGTTTGTATCCATCCTTGTTTCAGGACTGCCTCACCCACTGTGTTGTCGCCTACTAAGGGTTGGAGATGACGCAAAAATTGTGACGGTGACCTCTCACCTAATGTTTCTCCTTGGAAGAGTCTTTGGATTCTTGCCCATCTGATAATGACAGACGATTCATTATTTCTCGTCTTAGGATGGTGTACGGTTGTGGTGTCGGTGGACTTAAAATCAAGTCGCGAACTTTTTTGGCTACTGAAGGGGATAGGACTGAACATAAGTCTTGATAGCGAACTCCTTCAGATTCAATATTGTGTCTCGTGAAATAAGGCTCTAGTTGAGCAAACCACAACTCAGGGTCACTAAGATTGAATTCTGGGATTAGGATATTCGTAGTCATAACGGTGTATATGTCTACCGATGACTTATCCTCTAGGCTTTTTGTTTGGACTAAGTCTGCCATGTTATATGAACAATATGATAACGTAATGAGAACCGAAAAATACTGAGTGATAAAAATAAAATACTATGTATATTAAAAAATATATACGTAATCTTAACTATTGCAAATCAGAAGGCTTGTTTTTATGACTGAATATAAAAAGAAAAAGTGATGTGAACAACAGAAGTGAAATATTTTATTCGACACAGGACTCACCAGTTTGCCATTAGTTCGCTATAAGCTAGTGAAAAAAATGAGTTTTTGTTTTTATTTATTATTTAGGATCTATAAGATTGGGAAATCTAACAACAGAATTTAAAATCTTAGACTTTACGGCGCGAACTTCGAAAAGGGTAGCGTTTTTCCACGTGGTTTAACTGTTTGGCTTCTTTCCCAGTTATCTTGCACATCTCTCACTTCGTTATATTATTTGTAGTACTCCAGCAGTATTACCTAACTTTACATACAACCTTGTAGTATCTTAATATCTAGATATAACAAAATGGCACGAGTTAAAGCAAAACGTTCAAAGCCTAATACTAGTTCTCCTAAACCGAGCGACATTCCCTCTACCAGTTTTTCTCTTCCTAATCCATCAGACATACAAACAAATTGTAGCAAAACTAAAAGACCAATATTTAATAGCCCTTCCCCTGCACACTCTGAAGCATCTGTTAACGAAGCGCTTATCACCAATCAGCAACTAGCTGGCAGTTGCATACCACTTGTTAAGGTAGTCAACATTGCCGATCAGAATACTGATATTGCTTCTTATAAAATGGAAGTGGACGACATTAAGTCAACACTAACCAAGTTGCAGAATGTCCTACAAGATCTAGCCCCAACATCATACCTATTTGGTAAACATAATAACACTGACATAGAAAAAGTTAAGCAAGCTGAAATCTTCCTAGATTTCATTTCGACCGAAGTTGTGAAGCGTATAAGTTCGCTCCATAAGGCAATAGTTTACAACATCCCTGAAGACTCTCCTCTAAATAAGGTAAAGACAACTCTCTTAAAGGCTTCAGGCATATCCCAAGTGCTTTGCGAGTGCAAAAGACTAAGAAAAAAAGACTGGCAAAGTAGCTGCCCAATTCTTTTTTACTTTAAATACGCACACTATTGTGAGAAATTTATCAAGTCAATGAGCCGTATAGGAACTAGCAGTGAGTACAAGAATGTACTAATATCTGCTGATAAAACACCACTACAACGCAGAACTCGTAGCAGGCATAACGCCACAGCTCATAATCTAAACGAACCTAAACATGAACTAGCAAATCAGAACAATCCTAGCAAAGCTAGTCCTACAGTAACCTGTGGTGAACGTAATATGCCATCGGAACTTTCAACCACACCGACTAAATTTAAAACTGAAGAGCCACATGATTTAAATGAACTGACCAGCTCGCCCTGTGTAAACCACAATACTATGGTATTAGCAACGGAAATAGCTGCCGACCTTATCGATTTAGACACTACTCCCCTGAAGAATACGATCGATCCTCATGCTAAAGTGCTGTGCGAGGAAACGTTATACACTGCAAAGCATCGCTGCACTGCAAAGACAATAAAGGAACTCAAACATTGACATAACGATAGTAATGAGTACCTACGCACTGGGAATAGATTCTCTCTCTTAGAATCAGGCAACAAACCTCAAACCAACAGCACTAAAAAGACCCAAAATAGTCGGAACCTTAATAGGTTAGATAATAAAATTAACGACAAATCCCAAAATATTAGGCAAACTAAGCCTCTGCCATCTAAAATAAAAACTAATACTCAGTGTGGTAATAAACGATTTCTCTCCTCCCATCCTTACGCTAAACCAAATAAATACTCAGAAAAAATCGGAGTGACACACTCTACGGTGCCAGAGTACCAAATACTATTGGCCCAAGACATTACTGCACAAAGAAGCCACCCATTACCACTTATTCCATCGCAGTTCCAAATGATCAGTAGCATGGCTCACCACAACCATGGAAAATATCCGCACCACCAATATAAGTGGCCACATAGACATGAAAATCTACAACCGAGACAATTCCCTAGAGCATATTCCCTAAATCCCAATCAAATGTACTCGAACTTCATACCACTAAACAACAGAAACCAACATAAGAACCCGATTGGATCTGCCTACAAGATACCTACAAACCTTGTTCAACAGGCTTATTACACCTACACTAATAGTCCAGCACTTTCCTTTGGCGGCCCAATGGTCACATCGAGATCGTACAAATCACTAATAAATCCCCCTCAAACTTCAGTGTATCATGACCACGGGTTACTTCGTTATGCCTCTATGGCGTACAATAACAATGTGCCAATGTACAATTGCTTGCTGCCCACATACAATCCACCAGAATTTTTTCGTATGAACCGCTATCCACAGTATTGTCTTCCCCAATAGACTCAAAGAGAACCTCGAATCGTAACTTAGCACCTTTTACAAACAATGAATCCCTTAAGTCTACCTTCTCACTATCCTGCCATACTCGCCTCACTTCCTTCCCTGTTCAGTCCTCACTTATTCCACATCGTCATATAGATAGTACCCTGCCAAGTGACAAAGTACCCTCTCCCAACCGCCTAGTGTCTAATGTCTCGCTGCTATTACTCCCCTATACTCCATTTTCTTCTTCCATTCCAAACAGAGTTCATAGGGATTCTCCACTAACTCAGGTAACCCGTGACCTATCTAATTTGATTAGTCCCATACAGTTCTCCACTATTCTATTTAACTCCCGTTCCCTCTTCAATAAAATCACTCATCTTAAATCCCTAATGTACTCAGTTAACCCATGTTGTGTCCTAATAACTGAAACTTGGTGTACTCCCGATATCTCAGACCTTACACTTCAAGTTGATAACTATGTCATATACCGCAAAGATAGGAATTCAGGAAAAGGCGGAGGATGTATAATATATGTTCGATCCGATTTTTCATCATCTCTTATCTCCCCAAAAGGTAGTGAACTTTTAGATGACGCTATATTTGTCAGTATTGACAACTGTTCCCATTATCAATTCCTGATAGGATGTATTTATAGACCACCTAATGCTACCCATACTTTACCCAACAATTAGGTCATTTATTCGCATCATTATCATTGCTTCCTATGATCAAGTTGATAGGAGATTTCAATATGCCTTCTGTTACTTGGAACCCCTTGCATGGACCTCCACACCTTGATAAATTCTTTGGAATACTTGAAAGTAATGCATGGACTCAAGTAGTACGTAAAGCTACACGAAAGTCCAACTTAATAGACTTAATCTACAACCGAGACAATTCCCTAGAGCATATTCCCTAAATCCCAATCAAATGTACTCGAACTTCATACCACTAAACAACAGAAACCAACATAAGAACCCGATTGGATCTGCCTACAAGATACCTACAAACCTTGTTCAACAGGCTTATTACACCTACACTAATAGTCCAGCACTTTCCTTTGGCGGCCCAATGGTCACATCGAGATCGTACAAATCACTAATAAATCCCCCTCAAACTTCAGTGTATCATGACCACGGGTTACTTCGTTATGCCTCTATGGCGTACAATAACAATGTGCCAATGTACAATTGCTTGCTGCCCACATACAATCCACCAGAATTTTTTCGTATGAACCGCTATCCACAGTATTGTCTTCCCCAATAGACTCAAAGAGAACCTCGAATCGTAACTTAGCACCTTTTACAAACAATGAATCCCTTAAGTCTACCTTCTCACTATCCTGCCATACTCGCCTCACTTCCTTCCCTGTTCAGTCCTCACTTATTCCACATCGTCATATAGATAGTACCCTGCCAAGTGACAAAGTACCCTCTCCCAACCGCCTAGTGTCTAATGTCTCGCTGCTATTACTCCCCTATACTCCATTTTCTTCTTCCATTCCAAACAGAGTTCATAGGGATTCTCCACTAACTCAGGTAACCCGTGACCTATCTAATTTGATTAGTCCCATACAGTTCTCCACTATTCTATTTAACTCCCGTTCCCTCTTCAATAAAATCACTCATCTTAAATCCCTAATGTACTCAGTTAACCCATGTTGTGTCCTAATAACTGAAACTTGGTGTACTCCCGATATCTCAGACCTTACACTTCAAGTTGATAACTATGTCATATACCGCAAAGATAGGAATTCAGGAAAAGGCGGAGGATGTATAATATATGTTCGATCCGATTTTTCATCATCTCTTATCTCCCCAAAAGGTAGTGAACTTTTAGATGACGCTATATTTGTCAGTATTGACAACTGTTCCCATTATCAATTCCTGATAGGATGTATTTATAGACCACCTAATGCTACCCATACTTTTACCCAACAATTAGGTCATTTATTCGCATCATTATCATTGCTTCCTATGATCAAGTTGATAGGAGATTTCAATATGCCTTCTGTTACTTGGAACCCCTTGCATGGACCTCCACACCTTGATAAATTCTTTGGAATACTTGAAAGTAATGCATGGACTCAAGTAGTACGTAAAGCTACACGAAAGTCCAACTTAATAGACTTAATCTTCTTACAAAATGCCCCAAACTACTCAGTCAGTACTAGTCTTGAATTTTCTGGCAGCGACCACAAAGTTGTCATTTGCCAGTTAATTGTCAATGAATGTTCATGTACTAAGAGTAAAACAAACGATCCTCTTGATTCTCGTAGAAACTATGCTCAAATTAACTGGTCTAATACCGAGAAATTACTACATGATCTTAATTGTGATATATTTTTCTCCTCTTACGAAGTTAATAACTCACTAGATGCTTTTTACCATAATATAAATTTATGTCTTGACAGTGTTGCACCTTTTAAAGTGATTAAACCGCACATCCCAAATAGTGAATACATCCCTGTTAAATTTAAAAACAAACTAAGGAAGTTACGAAAGAGATTATTCATTCAGCATGACTTTTCCGTAATTTCCAGTATCCATTCAGTATTCACAAATATAGCAAACTACAGAAAAACGAGAGAGCTAGAAGCCGAAAAAATGCTTCTGAAATTACCTGACAAAATAGCCTATTTAGCAGCCACCCTTAGAAGGAAACTTTATTCCCAGTCCAGTCTTCCTACTACTCTCAAAATCAAAAATAAAATAACTAGTAACCCTATGGAGATCTGCGAAGCGTTTAGTGAATCATTTGCACACTCTTTTACTAGAAACAGTCCACTTATAGGGATGATCAGCAACTTTAACCAGCATAAATTAACTGGCTTGAAGTTTACACTTACTAATGTTAGAAATGCTACAAGATCACTAAAACCTTCATTTAATAGCGGGGAGGATTTAATACCGGTTAATTTGATTAAATATGGTAGCTCAGCCTTCCCAATACTGCTCACAAAAATATTTAATCTCTCCTTGGAAGATGGGATTTTTCCTAGTTCCTGGAAAACCACGTATATAATCCCTCACTTCAAAAAAGGCACCAGACTTAGCATTGAAAATTACCGTCCAATTAATCACTCTTCCGTTTTATCTAGATTCATGGAGAAAGTTATAAAAGAGGAGATTTACACTCACATAGTTAAGCACAAGCTAATTAAATCTTCCCAGCACGGCTTCATGTCTAAGAAATCCTGCATAACGTGCCACCTAGAATACTTCGACTATATAATAAACAATAGAGATGACGGAAAATTAATTGTTACCCTATACTTTGACTTCACTAAAGCGTTTGACAAAGTACATCACTCATCTCTCTTATATAAATTACAAGCTTTCGGGATAACGGACAAATTGCATGATTGGTTAGCTTCGATTTTGAAAGATCGCATTCAATTAGTGAAACTAGGACGATATCTCTCACGTCCTCAAAATATCACCAGTGGTGTCTTCCAGGGTTCAGTCATTGGACCATTGTTGTTTATTATGTATGTTAATGACATATGCCACTGTTTCCAAGAGGGTAAGACCTTTATGTTTGCGGACGACCTCAAAGTTGTCTATACATTCAACCCAGATGAAGGTCGAAATATTAACGACATAATACAGAGAGATCTCAATAAACTAAGCAAATGGTGTGATAAATGGTTTCTTCTCCTTAACACACAAAAGTCAGGGTACCTATGTTTTGGAGAATCTAACCCCGAGATTAACCTACACCTTAACGAACATGAATTTCGTCATCTAAATGACGTCTGTGATTTAGGAGTAAGATACTCAAAAAGTCTATCCTTTACCGAGCATGCTTCATCACAGGTCTCTAAAGCTCGTAGACTTATTGGTTTTATTCATCGTAACTATCGTCTTAGCGAATCTAAAGTTATTCTTTATAAAACTTGTGTTAGACCTCTACTTGAGTACTGCCCAATTATATATAGTTGCATGCGTTCACTAGATCGGCAAAAATAGAGAAAGTTCAACGGCATCTTACTAGACTATTAACCCCTGGCCGACCCTATGATGCTAGATGCTGTGCTTGGAAGTTAGACCCTTTATGGGTCAGAAGGATTAAACCTAATCTTACTATACTCTATAAAATTCTTCATAAGGAAATTATAACAGATTGTACTGCCTTGACATTTGCTGAAAAACATAAGTATGGCTTGCGGAACCAAAACTCTCTGGTAACAGTGCAGAGAGCCACTAGTAAGCTAAAATCCTCCTTCTTTGTTGCACGTTATGCTAACCTTTGGAACCGGTTACCAGAAAGCATACGACAATCTAACTTATTGTCACAGTTTAGATTGGCAATAAACCTACACTTGGACAATGCCGGCATCTGTAATTTACTTAATACAACTTATATAGACTATGGTACATTTATCAATGGACCTCCTGGCATTTAATTCTACTTATAACTCGACTAAACAATAAAAGGCACTTGTAGACTGTAAAAGCTTTTTAATTATTCACCTACAGGCAATAGAACGTTTTTCTACCTAGAAGAGAGTGATTTGGAAACTCGTAATGTCTATGCACTTCTTAGAGGTGATGTAGTATGTCTTTATTCCCTCATACTTTATCTTATAGGATAAAGTAGATCTGAAATTTACCATAGTTATCTCTAGTATCAGTTGACGTTTCCCAGAATAAAAAAGTCGAATAACAAATGAGATTTAGTTAATCAAATATGTACACTTTAGGTCTCATTATAATCAGATGTACTTAACTGATTCTGTGCCCTCTCGCGCTTTCGCTTGTTCCTTTTCTTTATCTTTTCAGTTCCTAACTATCGTGTCACGCTGAAAATATAACCCAAAGTCCACGCCGGAAAGGAAATTGCATCTTTGTGATCTACTCATGATGCTTTAATGTGTTACCTCCAATCTCCATCGTCCACCTACAAGGTGCCGTCCCACACAAGGACATGTTCGTACTTGACGCCACATTAGACTGTTTCAAACAACTGTGTGGTATCTAAATCTTCCTTGTGTCGAGTCTTTGACACTCCTTTTTTGAATTGATTACATATATTAATAAGTGTTCTCTACTAATACATTCCTAAAAACTCAAGAATGAAATGTATCTTCCAGCTTCTCTTGTAAATGGTATTATTAGTCAAGCATTTGTTTCGCAAAAACTTTGTGTTCCATTGTGAAGGAGTTAAACTTTCTGTATCATAATGACCATGCCTGTAAACTGGCGTGATTACTGTAATAAATTTCAGAATAAATACATTTATTATTATTATTATAAAGGTAACTAACACAGGTTGTCAAATTAGCTAAGCTGATTTGTTATGACTAAGCTGGTGATGGAGCCTCTGAATACTATTTAAGTCCTGTACTATACTAGCGGCGAATCTATAGCCACGATTGACTGTTACCGTAATACCCCAATCATCCTGTGTAAATAAGTGATACACGATCACAACACAATCTATTGCTTCACCACTGACAATAGGACCATACACAGTTTCTAGATGATATTGACACCCAACAGCAACACAAATGATTTGATCAGTCGATTCTAAAACCAATGTTGGCCAATAATGGAATTCAGCCTGACTAAACAACATGCAATTGTGCCAGCATTCCATCTTCCCTGACCCCGGTGAACGCTAGCTTGTAACTAAGGTTCTGTTCCAGATGGAACTCAATGTTTCATGTAGTATCAGTAGCCCAAACCTCAGCGAATCAAAAAAAGACTCTGAATGACTATGTGTACCATCACAGCATACATTCAAACATCTGGAACAGGTCCTGAAGAATTGACATTAATTCACAATTTTAAACTTTTATTTAATCTATCCCCATCCATCTTATGATAATCTTTTAAGCCTTACTCGCAGACCGAATTACCTAATACGGAACGAAGGGACGGAGACTAATACATAACTCTACAAGGATAATTAAAAAATAAGAAACTAATAGAATTGATACAAAAAGCAGTATAAACATCCAATATCAGGGCGGCAGTGCAACAGGCTTATTATCAGAAAAAACCAAAGATCTGTGGCCTAAGCTGAGACACTCAAGAAACGAACGCAAAGAAATTAATACATTTACAGACCAGTCATACAGGTATTGGATATTGGTCACAACCTTAACAAACATTTGAAAATGAAGGTCCGCATGCTCTGTCGCAATCCTTCTGATTTTCGCAGGGAAACTGCGGATGATATATTCAAAAGTATGACACTCTATTGTTTATGAGAAAGACTATAGTTCCTAGAAACCAAAAGGTTACCGAACATCCATTTTTTTCGGAAAGGGAATATGTCCGGGCTATGAATGCCGCAAAGCTTGGAAGGATGATGGCGAAGCCATTCCTAGGAGCGCTTGAAGGAACACATGAAAGAGTAACTACTATCTCTTTAAATACAGAGACTTTGGGCGTGATAGCCGTCGGAACAACTGATGGGAAAGTCTGTTCATCATTTCGTTCACAAGTTATATATGTGTAGATACAAAGCTGGGACATAGCTAAAAGAAACAAATTGGCTGAAGTTTTGGCACATGAAAATGAAGTTCGTGGCATCTGTCACTTCAGCAAGTCTCGGTTGATGTACACTGTAGGTAATTAATTTAGTATCTTTTTATAAGAAATGTCTATAGTATACTGTTGTCACTGATTAAGAACTTGTTGGTCAAATGAATTCTTTTACACTCTTAACATCCTAAGCAAACATAAGCAGGCCAGAGTTAATATGTCTTGATATGTCAATGCATGCTGGATTAAGATATTTTCCAAACTTGGGACACTGTGCTTTTGTTTTGAGCCTACAATTGTTTCATAATGTTACAGGCGCAAATAATTCTGTTGGAAGGATTAACCCACCATTAAAATATTGGTTTGATTAGGTGCTTTGTGACGTCTAGAGTGATCTGAGACATATGGTAGTTCTGTCCCAGCGCGAAGGTACGCCGTGTTCTTGGTGCAGCTGCAAGACAGCGTGCGCAGTGCTATCCCAGTTTCAGTTTAATTAAGACAAAGGGGTTCAGTAGCCTGCGTTAGTCATTGGGATGAGAACCTCTCAATTTATCCGACTTCATTTTGGGTGTTTCGATCTATGGAGCTGCAACTACGTGTTGAAGTAGAGAGCTCCACTCGTTGACTATTGTGAGTCGGTAATCAACTGATAGACTATTCGTTCTAGGTTGATGGACTATTATCATTATATTCTGAAACCGTTGATAGAATTGATGACGGTTTACAGGCATTGTTAGTTAAGGCCATATTGGTATATGCACACCATGGGGTCAGTGACCACATAATCAGTGGTCGTAGACATTAGCTGGCAGGTTAAGATCCATCTTAGTAACTCAACTGCATCCACCCCGTTTTCCTCTATATCTTGACTAACAGAATCCCTTTATGCATACCACTTCATTCTGTTCTCTCGAACTATATTTGTGATATTAGGTCGCTGTCGTTATTATTGCTATTGCATTTTCTGGATCCCATTATTTTTAGGTTTGCTAGTATCATCGTATCGTGCTATAGTGTGGCTAATTCACATTTTTTACCAAGCCTTGATTATGATCGTACATACGTTACTGCAAAATCACAGGACCTGTCAAATGAAAGCTGTGCCCACTTTTCTAACTCTTGACTTTTCTAATTATATATATAACCATTATAGCAAGAATAGGTATTGTTTGTAGATATACTCTTACAGCTTTTACTAGTGATAAAGATTTAGTGATTATACTCTAGTTTAAATCTATTGCTATTACTTACCACTTTTGGTTTGTGACAACGTTGGAACAACAAGCAGTATTGAAATCAGCACGTCAGAAAACACGTTAATCGGTTTTTTTTACAGATGGATACAAATGTATACGTAGGCTACTACTCAATACCAAGTTGCTACGAGCATCTCCAGTCTAGTTGAATTGAATCAATATTGAACGACTTTTTGGTGATAACTAAAATCTTCAAAGAAAAACATTTAGTACCCCTCGTAACAGATTGATATCAAATGTTTATCATGGATGAACTAAGGTATAAATTTAATTTATGATTTAAGCTAAAATTGCCGGTCACAATAGTAGTCATACTTCATCAACCCCTGTACTCATAGGTGTATATATAAATCTCTTAGAATGATATTTTTTATTCCCTTCGATCATGATGGAATAGGCTGTGATTGCGATGTTACCTAATAGTTACTTAATAAGTTTTTAAAACAGTTTGTTCTTCTGTTTCCAAAATTAACAATGCACAGTATATTCAGCTAATTGTATCTAGACTATATAACCTACTTCTAAAGTGGGTTTACTACTATGATGAATGGCGATTGTATTTAGCTTGTTTAAAGTATTAAGTTCGTATCATTTTTTTCAGGCATATATATATATGCTAAAATTGCCGGTCACAATAGTAGTCATACTTCATCAACCCCTGTACTCATAGGTGTATATATAAATCTCTTAGAATGATATTTTTTATTCCCTTTCGATCATGATGGAATAGGCTGTGATTGCGATGTTACCTAATAGTTACTTAATAAGTTTTTAAAACAGTTTGTTCTTCTGTTTCCAAAATTAACAATGCACAGTATATTCAGCTAATTGTATCTAGACTATATAACCTACTTCTAAAGTGGGTTTTACTACTATTTGCATAAAACTACTAGAATATGGTTAGTAACGAGATTTTGCAATGATGAATGGCGATTGTATTTAGCTTGTTTAAAGTATTAAGTTCGTATCATTTTTTCAGGCATATATATATATATATCAGTTTGTAACAACATAGAACCTGGTACGTGCGTACATCAGTTCAAGTTACCATGCCTCAACTGGCAGATAGAGATTAAATTGTCGGATCAAATCCCAGAATAGTGGGGGAAGAGTTAATATTAATGGAGAGGATTAGAGATCGGAGATGAAATTCAAGAAAATATAATTCAGTAAGAATTCAGAAGCTTAGGATTCGTAGGAAGATAGCGAATGAATGCACCTGCGCCATTGCGAACGGTTTTGAGCCATGTAACCTAAAGTCTCTAACCATTTGTTACGATCATCACACAGACCGCAACTAGGTAGTCTGTACATATTAACATGGCTCAGCCCAATTGTCGATAACTTCGTGAACTGGCAACATGTTTTGGTTTGTCCGCCCCGAGCTTTCTCCCATCAGATAGTATTGCTCGTCAAGGTGGGTGGTGGTTGGGCATACCTAACACATGTCCTAACGACCTCAGCTGATGAAGATTTATTACTTCATCAATAGATTTATCATACTTACCTAGTACTTTATTCCTAACATACATGTTGCTTAATCAGTGGTCCCAGCAAACCTGAGCTATGCTTCGAAGATATCTTTGATCGAATACTAGGAGCCTACGAATATCCTCTATCCTTAATGGCTACGTTTCACATCCATAAAGTAAAACGGACCGAAGTGCTGCGCAGTAAACACGTCCTTTTTACGGTAGACGGATATCTCGCCTACGCCGAAAGTAACGCAAATTGGCAAAAGCCAATGGAGCCTTATGTACACGAGCCGAAATTTCATCAGACACGACCATCAGGACTGATGAGACTCCCGAGATAATTGAAACGGTCAACACATTCAACTACTTCACTTCCTATTATTAATTTCCGTGCCGAAGCGAGCCAATCTTGATGCAACACTTTGCATTTGGATTGAAAGAATCGCATCCCAAACGTGCTTACATTCATACTTAGGGTAGTCATGCTACTGTGCATTTTGTCAGCATCATCATCCAATAAAACTATATCATCTGTATATTCTAAGTCAACAAGTTTATCTCCTGGAAGGATGTCAGCTGAGAAATTAAACGACAAAAATGTACTTCTTTAGCACGCTTTTCAATGACAGACATTGCCACATAACCTCATGATCGATAGAGTCAAGTGCCACCTTAAGGTCAAAGAATACAACTATTGTTGGACGTCTAGAAGTGTGTTTATGTCCCAAAACCTGCCGAAGTGTGAATATTTGGTCTATACCACCTCGTCCAGGTCTGAAATTACCTTAGTTTTCTCGAGTTTGCTCTTCACGAGCTTTAGTTAGACGTCGAAGTATTATTGAAGCTAATATTTTAGACACCATATTCGTTAAGCTGATTCCTCGGTAATTGTCATAAGAAGAATTCTGTCCTTTTTTACAGACTGAGACAGTTAGTGTTCGAGACCAATCAGATGGGATTGTGTCCAGTTTCCAGATTCTAGCCAAGATCTCAGTGAAGGATGAATTTTACAGAAAACTTTCTGAACCACTTCATAGGGCCAAACACTCAGATTTGGTAATATTGGCTGGTGATTTTAACGCCCAAATAGGTAGCTTGAACCAATCTGAAAGACATTTAGGTGGATGCTTTAGTGTTCCAGCTCAGAGAACGGATAACGGCGATCATCTGCTACAGCTTTGCTCAGATAATTGGTTATTTTTAGCCAACACGAACTTTAAGCATAAGGCGCGACATCGTTTAACATGGAGACCTCCTGGCCCTACTCAACGGTGGATTCAAATAGACCATATTGCGATTAGTTACCGTTGGAGAGGCTCAATAGAAGACTGCCGATCTTTCTGGAGTACATGTTTGGACTCCGACCACGCTCTAGTGAGAGCACGCGTTTGCTTGCGTCTTACCGGGCGAAGAAAAACTACCACAGGAAAACCTTTTAGATTTCAGTTTAGTAATGAAACAGCCAAGATTAAATTCCTGGAACAACTGAGGAATCACTTAGGCAATTATAAAGATGCGTCCCAAATAGATACTGCTTGGCAAGATGTTCAAGCAGCTGTGGCATCTACAATGATATCTATCAAGGACTTAAATCAACATGTCAAGGAAAATCAATGGATCTCAATGGCTTCTGTTGATTTAATAGACTCCCGAAGACTTATCCCATCAGGCTCCGAACACGATTATGAGCGACGAGTAATCAGGCATAAATTGACGAAAAGTCTGCGAAACGACCGTGAGCAGTGGTGGGTAACGAAAGCAAAGGAAATGGAAAAGGCAGCGGCGATAGGTAACACTAGTCAACTTTTCAAGTTGATAAAAGAAACGGGTTAAAAAATCCAGCGTTAGTGAGACGACTTCCGAAAAAGATGGAACGCTTATTAGCTCTCAGTCTAGACGTTTAGAACGATGGGCTGAACACTTCAAGGAACAGTTTAGTTGGCCTTCAGCTACTCTAAAACTTCCCACTATTTCGAGACAGCCAGAATGGAAAGTCGACTTAGGTCCCCCGACTCTTATCGAAGTCGAAAAAGCTATAGCCAATCTAAAGCGAGGCAAAGCAGCGGGTCCAGACGGATTATCCCCAGAGGTGTTTAAGGATGGTGGTCCCACATTGACAACCAGGCTGACTGATATTTTGACTAAGGTTTGGGAACTTGACATAACTCCGTCTGACTGGTGTCGATCGTTAATCGTCCCAGTATATAAGAAAGTATGTATGTATGTATGTACAATCAACATAGAACCTGGCACATGTGTGCATCGGTTCAAGTTGACATACCACCATGGCACTGCAAGATTAACACCGCCACCACTAGTAGAAATCACTTCAATAAAATAAAATAATAATAGTAACAAGGAATATGAACATATAGAATATGGTTCAGGAGGCGTTGAAAGAAAGTAATGGAATAATTTAAAGCTCATGATTTAAAGGAGGACAATGAGTGAATACATCTGCGCCATTGTGACCGATTCTGGGCCATGTCACTCAGTGTTTCTAGACACTGGTTATGGTAATCGCGGGGACCCCATCCGGGTAGTCTGCAGCTACCGACACGACTTAAACCGGCAGTCAGTGACTTCATGGACTGATGCCATGTTTTAGTTTGGCCACCCCTAACTCTCTTCCATCCTATTCCTATATCAGCCAGCATTGCGCGTCGAGGAAGACGGTGGTTGGGCATACGCAACACATGTCCCAACCACCTCAGTTGATAAAGATTCACAACCTCATCGACTGATTTACCACTTTTGCCTAACACCCGTCGTCTAACCTCGTCATTACTTACTCGGTGATCCCAGCTAACGCGAGCGATGTTTCGTAGACATCGATGGTCGGAAACTAACAACCGTCGAATGTCATCTACCCTTAATGGCCACGTCTCACACCCATACAGTAAGACAGAGCGAACTGTTGCGCAGTACACTCTCCCTTTCGTTGAGAGACGAATATCTCGTCTACGCCATAGGTGACGTAAGTTGGCAAAAGCCAAACGAGCTTTTTGAATTCGTACTGAGATTTCGTCAGAGACTAACCCATTAGGGCTAATCAGACTTCCAAGATAAGTGAAGTGGTCGACGTGCTTAACTACTTCACTCCCTATCTTTAGTTCAGGGGTTGACGAAAACCAGTCCTGGAGGAATAGTTTGCATTTAGAGGGGGAGAAACGCAGTCATTACATAAACTTTTAACCAGGTTGTGTTTAAGTTGCCTTTGCTCCTTATCATGTTCGGAGCTAAACGGGATGTGTTGTCGAACATCTATCAGTTCAGTAGATGCAGCCGAAATCCATTGCGTTTTCTTAACCTTTTGGTTTAGTTTACTAATAGATATTACTGCTGTTTCACCAGCTTTTTGTATGTCATTCTAAGCTGAATCAGGGTGGGTATCGCTTACACAGTTGACTAACTGGCTTTCCGATTATTCCTGAAGTGTATTCTCAGACAGACAGACAGACAGTTACAACGTAGAACTTGGTACATGCGTACGTCAGTTCAAGTTGCCATGCCTCAATTAGCAGATGGAGATTAAATTGTCGAATCAAATAAATAAATAGTTTTTATTCTCATGTATCATTGTGTACATGAGGGCATGCCAGTTTACAGGCATGATCCCAGAGTAAGGAAGGCAGTAGCAGAGTTAGTATTCATGGAACGGAATAGAGACCAAGGACATTTAAGAAATTATGATTCAGTAAAGAGAAAATTACGATAAGTTCAGAAGCTTAGAATTTGGAGGAAGACAAGGAGTGGATGCACCTGCGCCATTACCGACGATTTTGAGCCATATCACCCAAAGTCTCTAACCATTTATTACGAGCGTCACGCGGACCCCAACCAGGTAGTCTGCACCTATTAGCATGGCTCAGTTCAACTGTCAATGACTTTATGGACTGGTGCCATGTTTTGGTTTGGCCGCCCCTGGCTTTCTTCCAGCTTACTCCTACACCAGACAGCATTGCTCGTCGAGGTAGGCGGTGGTCAGGTATACGTAACACATGTCCTAACCACCTTAGCTGATGAAGATTTACTACTTCATCAATAGACTTACCGTATCTACTTAGCACTCTATTCCTAACCCACGTATTGCTTAACCGGTGGTCCTAGAAAACACGAGCAATGCTTCGAAAACATCTATGATCGAATACCAGGAGCCTACGAATATCCTCTATCCTTAACGGCCATGTTTCAAATCCATAAAGTAGGACGGATCGAACTACTGCGCAGTAAACGCATCCTTTGGTCAGTAGTCGGATGTCTCGCTTACGCCACAGATGACGCAAATTCCCAAAAGCTAATCAGGCCCTATGTATACGCGCAGAGACTTCAGCAGACACCAGACGATCAGGGCTGATGAGGCTGCCAAGATAAGTGAAGCGGTCAACACATTCAACTGCCTCACTCCCTATCACTAACTTCGGTGTCGAATCAGGCCAATCCTGAAGTAACATTTTGCATTTGGGTGGAGAGAATCGCATCCCAAACATCCTTACATTCTTGTTTAAGGTAGTCAAAAGATTCTGCATTTTATCAGTATCTTCGCCTAAGAGAACTATGTCATCTGCATATTCTAAGTCAGCTAGTTTATCTCCTGGAAGGAGGTCAACCCCGCCGAAGTCAGACGATGAAAATGTCAACTCTAAAAGTATATCAATGATAAAATTAAATAAAAATGGGGAAAGCGGACAACCTTGACGAACACCACTTGAGGTAATCAGTTCTGATGACAATCCGCCATAAGCTCTGACTCGACATGTGGTGTTCGAGTAGAGAGCTTGTATAAGGTTAATGTACTTCTCTGGTACGCCTTTCATTGACAGACATTGCCACATAACCTTACGATCGATAGAGTCAAATGCCGCCTTAAGGTCAAGGAATACAACTATTGTTGGGCGTCTAAAAGTGTGTCTATGTTCTAGAACCTGCCGAAGTGTGAATAGGTGGTCTATGCAGCCACGTCCAGGTCTGAAACCACCTTGGTTCTCTCTAGTCTGCTCTTCACGAGCTTTAGTTAGGCGTCGAAGTATGATTGAAGCTAATATTTTGGACACTATATTCGTTAAGCTGATTCCTCGGTAATTGTCACAGGAGGACTTCTGTCCTTTCTTATAGATTGGAACAATTAGTGTTTGAGACCAGTCAGATGGGATTACGCCCAATTCCCAGATTCTAGCCAGGATCCCGGTTAATCTCGCTGCTAAAACCGGACCACCATCCTTAAATATCTCAGAGGTCAACCCATCGGGTCCTGCTGCTCTCCCTCGCTTTTGGTTCCCTATAGCCTTCTCAACCTCACTAAGACTTGGGGGACCAGTATTAACTTGCCATTCAGATTGTTTGGGAATGGTGGGCAACTGGGATGACGCCGAGGGCCAATTGAACTGTTCCCTAAAGTGTTCTGCCCATCGGTCCAACCTTCTGGATTGACAGTGAATAGTGCTCCCATCTTTTTCTGCGATAGTTTCACTTACAGTTGGATTTTTGATGCCCGTTTCCTTGATAAGTCTGAACAGTTGCCTACTGTTAACTATTGCCGCTGCCATTTCCATCTCTTTAGCTTTCGCCACCCACCACTGCTCACGATCATTTCGTAAGCTTTTAACCAGTTTGTGTTTAAGTTGCCTTCGCTCCTCATCGTATTTAGAACTAGACGGGACGTGTTGCCGAGCATCTATCAGTTCAGTAGACGCACCTGAAATCCACTGAGTTTTCCTAACTTTTTGGTTTAGTTTGCCAGTAGATATTACTGCTGTTCTCAACTTTGAGGGGTATCCTTGCCGTGGATCTTTTACGTCCAGTGAGACGCAGACTAATACGCACTCGTACTAAAGCATGGTTTTAGTCTAAATATGTGCTCTAGAATGAGTGGCAGTCTTCTATCAAGCGTCTCTAACGATGGCTGATGGCATTGTGGTCTATTTGAGTCCAGCGTTGAGTTGGTTGTGGAGGTCGCCATGTCAACTTATGTCTTCCCTTATATTTGGAGTTGGTTATCTAAACATCGCTGTAACAGACGGTCGCCATTATCCGTTCGTTGACCCGTGACACCATAGGATCCACCTAGATGTCCTTCAGTTTCGTTTAGTCTAGTAACTTGGGCATTAAAATCACCAGCCACTATCACAACAACGCGCATACGACTGTCTATTGGAATCCAGCCAAGGAAAGCCTCTGAGCTTAATGCTATACCTACACCAGCAAAGCCTCGAGTAGTAGCTCTGGGGTCTATGGAAACACAAAGAGTGAACCAGGTCGGTTCTTTATTTTGACAAGGTGAGGTCAGGCGAATGACTGTACTTAAATCCCGTATACTCGTTTCAGAGACGCAGTAGATATCGGTGGGGCGGGAATCTAGAGTCATAGCTAAGGAGGCTAGTTGTTCTATTTAGCACTATATTCGAACGTTATAAGCTCCAATATGTAGTTTAGTAAGAGGTCTCAGGAGACCAGGAATAACATTTTGTGAACTCAAATCATTAGCAACAGAGGCGTCAAAGGATAAAGTTATACTAGAAGAGTTAGTCGTAGGAATAAGGGAGTTATTAAGCGTTTAGAGTGGGATATAACCTCGAACAAGATGATCTCATGTGCTATTGAAAGCATGAGGGCGGCTCTCACTTCCTGGTTGCTCACACCATGGAAGGACATTACTTCTTGAGGTACCTAGAAAAGAAAATGGGTTAGTGTTGACCATATTGATCTGGGAGCGCGATCTCAAAGCACGAGGGATAACTGCATCAAGCTGCTCATTCACGACCTTGCTATGGGAAGTCTCTGAAGTGTTAGCTCTGTTTTTTGGAAAACGCCTTACCGCCGGAGAGGGAAATCAATGGAGTAAGGTGATGTGTAACATATTTAGGGTCGACTACATATGTTCCATCACCCAGTTTTCAGTCATCATTGTCTTTTGTATCTAAGTGATTTAGTAAGTTCACTACATTACATATTTTGTAATCGTTTAACCGATTTCTAATTTATTTTTACTTATTTTTTCTTTAGTGTGGTTTAGATGGTCAGCTTAAACAATGGAGAATGAACTGTGATATTGTGTCATCTTGGAAAAAACCACTAGATACTGTTTTAATAAAATACACTCCTCACTGTATAGATCATCATCCGTCATCGAGTGAATTCCTCATTGGTGGTTCAGAATCATGTCTATTGTATTCTTCGACTAAGCTTGATGTCCCGTTACATGAATGGAGTTGGGGTCAAGAACCTATTCATGTTGCTAAATTCAATCCAGTTGAACATAATATTGCATGTGCTTTAACGAAGGATAATTCACTCGTGCTAATCGACTGTAGACAAGATCTACCCATTCGCAAGGTTATATATATATATATATATATATATATATATATATATATATATATATATATATATATATATTCTATCCAGTATTAAGGCGTCACATAAGTGGTTTAATGTTCAAAATGGTTTTGTTTCTGTCATAGTATGTTCTCGATGCTTCTTCACCTAAATCATCAAGCAACTTAATAAATAGCTAAAACACTAAACTGGATTTACTGAATAGTGTCACCTACCTTTTGACTTCAATGAAGCTTCTGTTTGTATGTTATGCTTAATATCACTGATTTTTGTTGCTTTTAAGTTACTTTCGTTCAGAACAGATTCACCTACAGTATTACGTTATCAAATTCATTTTTTACATTTTAGTTTGTTAATAAATTCTGTTTAAAGATAAACAATCATAACCCATTCTGACGCATAAATTTATTAATGTCACTCCTCTAATTATTATCCAATTATGTTGATTACAAGTAAATCATGGCAATAGCATCAATTTTGTGAAAGTGTACATAACCTTGGTATTCTTAATATTGCTGTTAATCTATCATTTAAGTTACACTGACTACTAACCAAAGCACTAGATATTAATATCAACGATGGATGAGTTCAAATGATTACTAAGTGCACATACAGGCCGTTGATTTATCAGCTTTTGTTCTTTGTATTCCGGCTTAAGATTGAGTAAGCATCGGGCAGATATACAGAAACCGACTAGGCACTCTTATTGGCGTTTGCTATTGTAACTTATTGCACACAAGATCACATATCAACTAATCGACTGTATCCTTTCCATTTCCAATAGGCCTTGGCAGCATAACATCACTACATTAGGGATATCATTCTTTGTCGGTTATATCATTTCACAAAGTATTTGAAGATTACTAAACCTTGTCATACTCAGTGAGCCTGAACTAAACTTAACTTAGGATGATTGTATTGCAAAAGTGATACGTCGTGAACATACAGTCGATTATGATATACTGACTAATAACATAATTAGAGCCATTACAGAGAACAGGACAAACACTGATTGTTCTATGTCCACACGTCTGCCCTGATATTGTAGGTTCCCAAAGCCGGACAGAACAATGAGACAATTAATCCAACTACATCGGTTCACACTCTTATTCCAACCATTTCTTTCTATACGTGTAAAACCTGACTGCATAGCTAACCAGTTACGACAATGATGAGGAACTGAGTGAACGTGTAAACAGTCGACCAGTTATAATTCACTGAGGTTGATGCTATGAAAATATATAAAAGTAATGGGAATATAATATTTAAATATAACCAAAGTACATGAGATAATGTCCAAAAATTACTCGTTCTTCATTTACACGATCTATCATGAGGTGAGAAAAAAATTAATGATTCACGATCGCGAATAAGTTGAGGGGAAAATATGTATCCTTTTTACTTTAATATATTATATGCAACAGCAGAAAAACAAGCCTAATAACGTCTGGGTTGGTGTTACTTTCTTACAGCTCTCCCATTTACTGGAGTTTAATTTATACACATTTTTAATTTAACCTACTCTACCGTTGTTCAGCTTAAAGTTTATGTAAAAGTTTATGTTAGCCTCGCTAAGCTCTAATTATTTTTTATCTGTTTTTTCGTGTTTCAGGTCAAAATGAATATGAAATTAAACGCATTTTCATGGAATCCAATGGAACCATTCATATTCACAGCTGCATCAGAAGATTATAATGCTTATACATTCGACAATCGTTTCTTCAAGTTCCCTCGCAGGGTTCACCGAGGTCATGTAAATGCTGTACTTGGTGTAGACTATTCACCGACTGGAAGAGAGTTTGTAACTGGGGGCTATGATTCGACAGTAAGAATGTAAATCTTTTGATTAAATTCCTCCACAGATTCGTCTTTGGCAGTGCGATTCCACAGAGTCGTATGATGTTTACCATACTAGACGCATGAAGCGTGTGCTTGATGTCAAGACTACGTTAGATGCAAAGTTCATCCTCTCATCGTCTTCAGATCAAAGCATCCGACTATGGAAAGCTCATGCTAACGAAATTATAGGACCGGTACTTTCCTATTACTGACTAATTAACCTTTACGTTGTTTAGGTTCAGCCAAGGCAAAGAGCATCTCTACAGACATTTGGATCTTTACGAGAGAAATTCAAAGACCATCCGGAAATTCGAAAAATTCTAAAGCATCGTCATCTACCCAAAGTGATCTTCGCCGCAAACAAGGAACATGCAGTAATCAGGGCCAAAGAAAGGCGTAAAGAAAGGAATACCCGTGTATTCAATAAAAATGATCTTCCATTTATTCCTGACAAAGAAAAGCATGTCATCGCACAGTATAAATAGATTGTTGTACTTTAGAAAATCGAGACTTCATGTTGCAGGATTTTCATAAACCTAAAGTGAGGTTTATTTATACCCTAGAAGACCTGACACTTACTGGTCCAATAGAAGCAAAAAGCACTTAAGTTTTAGAGGCAAACAAAATAGTAATAAGTATCTTGAGGGCGGTACGTTCAACGTTTGTGGTAACTAGTCGAGTGTTTCCGAAAAAAGCTAATAATCATTACATTTGTATGTTTTGGTTGACGCTAATACCTCTGCTAGCTTACATTGACTATAGTTATTTAATTATGGGCCGTATCTCTAAAGAACGAGCTCGTCAATGCCCACAGTGCTCAGTTGATAACATCTTTACTATCGAACAAACTTCTAATCTAGTGATCCCGGGTTTGACAGACCTAATAATGCTAGGTTTCACTTCAGTGACTCAACTACCGATATTATCCTATATGGGTTACACATCTATGCCACAGAACAGTAGCCTCGAGAGGGTTAAATGTGAACTACAACATCTAACTCAGCAGCTCGCAGAAACGCGTTCTCAAGTGGAGTCATTCTCAGAAATAGTATGTAGCGTTAAACAAGAACTTAACACATTGTCACCCCTTAAGTTGCTACTGACCAAGAATACAACTTCACCTGTACCTGAAGACGTTTCGAAGGTAGAAACCGTAATAGACTATTGCTACAAAAGTAACTAAACGTATAATATCCCGTCAGAACGTAATTGTCTACAATATACTGGATAAGGTACTACTGAGAACCGTTAGGTATTCTGTACTAAAAGCAGCTAGTCTTTCAGATTGTTCTTGCCAAAGCCTCCGCCTTAACAAAAAACACCTCAGATGATATAGATTTAGACCACGATCTCCAATAATATTAGGCTCCCTAGTTCTTCATTAGGTAAAAAAATTCAAACTCCTCAAGAACAGGTAAAGGCCATGGTTAGCCTAATAAACAACTTAGGTATAATGAAAACCGAGACAAAAAAATCGTCGAAACTAAAGGTAAGCGTTATATATTGCAGAATAATACATAGTGACCTTGATAATTGCCAATCAAAATATGGACACGTCGGCCCCACGACTACCAGACACCCAAAGCCATAATAGGGAAACAACAACTATGAGCCAAACAGACACAATCTAACCCAGTTCAATTCCGGTCATATTGTATTTTAACCATGCCTTTATGTATACACAAATTCAGGCCGCACTATCAACCAATTATAAAACTGACATTATTACAAAACAAGGGTAATAGTGGGTGTGAATTGGGGTAACATATGTGCAGTCAATTAACCGTAGTTTATAAATGAGGAACGATATAACAACAGATTATACCTTCAACAGGAGTCTAGAATGAGGCAACGTAACCATAATAACAATAATAAAATGCTTGCTTCATATACTGTGGTGGATACTACTTATAAGGTTATCAACAAGTAGTAGGTGGCAGGGCGTCAAAGGAAATTGGGAAGAATCAGTAAACAGCATATAAGGCGAGCCGCGAGGTGACAAGGAGTAAAGCATGATTAAAATACAGGAGGATCGATAACAACCAAGAGAAGCAAGCTGCCCTGGGAGTGGAAGGATATATGACGCCTCATGATGAAAGCCGAAATTCTTCGGAAGTCATGAGGCCGATGCCCCCCCTTCTAACAACCAGAGCAAATATTTTTATAGGTACATGGAATGTTCGAACAATGTGGGAGAGCGGGAAGACAAATCAAATAGCTGCAGAAATGAAGAGATACAACTTGACAATACTCGGAATCAGCGAAACTCATTGGACTCAAGCTGGACAGAAAACATTGGCTTCGGGAGAGACGCTACTATACTCCGGCCACGAAGAGGAGAATGCTCCTCACACCCAAGGAGTTGCTCTGATGCTGTCCAAAAAAGCACGTAATGCACTTGTAGGATGGGAACCACATGGACCCAGGATCATCAAAGGATCTTTTAAAACAATGAACAAAGGGATTACAATGGATATTATCCAATGCTATGCACCAAACAACGACGGCAATGACGAAGACAAAAATCAGTTTTATGATAGACTGCAATCAATTATAGAAAAGTGTCGAGGAAAAGATCTGACAATCCTGATGGGGGACCTAAACGCCAAAGTCGGAATGGACAACACTGGATATGAAGAAATCATGGGACGACAAGGAGTGGGAGAAAGAAATGACAATGGTGAAAGATTTACAAACCTATGTGCCTTCAACAAATTGGTTATAGGCGGTACAATATTCGCCCACAAACGCATACAAGGCTACATGGGTCTCACCGGATCATACTACAGAGAATCAAATCGATCATATATGTATCAATAGAAAATTTAGAAGATCCATGGAAGATGTAAGAACCAGGAGAGGAGCTGACATAGCTTCAGACCACCACCTGGTGGTTTCTAAAATGAAACTGAAGCTAAAGAAGCAGTGGACAACTGGAGTGTCAGCAGTACAACGGTTCAATACAGGCCTTCTCCGAGACACTAACAAACTCAACGAATTCAAAATATCTCTCACCAACAGGTTCCAAGCCTTACAAGATCTACCGAAAGAAGAAGAAACCACTATGGAGGACAACTGGAAAGAAATCAAAGAAGTACTAACGTCAACGTGTCAGGAGGTTCTGGGCCGCAAGAAGCATCATTATAAGGAATGGATCTCCACTGGGACATTGAGCAAAATTCAACAAAGGAGGAACAAGAAGATAGAAATCAACAACAGCCGAACAAGAGCAGAGAAAATCAAGGCTCAAGCTGAATACTCAGAAGCAAATAAGCATGTAAAGAAGAGCATTAGAGCTGACAAACGGAAATACATCGAAGACCTTGCAACGACAGCGGAGAAGGCTGCAAGAGAAGGAAATATGAAACAGCTATACGACACAACGAAGAAACTGGCAGATAAACATGGTAAACCAGAGCGACCGGTCAAGAACAAAGAAGGCAAGACAATCACTGAGATTCAAGAACAAAAGAATAGGTGGGTAGAACACTGAGGAACTTCTAAATAGGCCAGCTCCACTGAACCCACCGGACATCGAAGCAGCACCTACAGATCTCCAATTAGATGTCACTCCACCAACGATGGAAGAAATCAAGATGGCCATCAGACAAATCAAAAGTGGGAAAGCAGCAGGACCGGACAACATACCAGCTGAAGCACTGAAGTCAGATATCGACCTAACAGCAAGCATACTCCACGTTTTATTCAAAAAGATCTGGGAGGAAGAACAAGTGCCGGCAGACTGGAAAGAAGGACATCTTATCAAGATACCAAAGAAAGGAGATTTGAGCAAATGTGACAACTACAGAGGGATCACGCTACTGTCGATACCAGGGAAAGTCTTTAACAGAGTATTGTTGAACAGAATGAAAGATTCAGTGGAGGCTCAACTTCGAGATCAACAAGCTGGTTTTCGTAAGGATCGGTCGTGCACGGACCAAATCGCAACACTACGGATCATCGTTGAACAATCAATTGAATGGAACTCGCCACTATACATCAACTTCATTGATTATGAGAAGGCGTTTGACAGTGTAGATAGGAGAACACTATGGAAACTTCTTCGACACTACGGCGTACCAGAGAAACTAGTCAACATCATCCGGAACTCTTACGACGGAACACAGTGCAAAATTGTGCATGGAGGACAACTGACAAATGCATTTTCAGTGAGGACCGGAGTCAGACAAGGTTGCCTACTCTCACCTTTTCTCTTCCTCCTAGTGGTTGACTGGATCATGAAGACCTCCACATCTGAGGGGATACACGGAATTCAATGGACAAATAGGAGGCAACTCGAAGATTTGGACTTCGCAGATGATCTAGCTCTTTTAGCACATACACACCAACAGGTGCAAGCGAAGACAACTAGTGTAGCAGCAACTTCAGCATCGGTAGGCTTGAACATACATAAGGGTAAGAGCAAGATTCTTAAATACAACACAGGGAGCACCAACCCAATTCAACTTGATGGAGAAACTCTGGAAGAAGTGAATACTTTCACATATCTGGGGAGCATCATCGATGAAAAAGGAGGGTCCGATGCAGATGTAAGGACAAGGATTGCCAAAGCAAGGGCAGCATTCCTACTGTTGAAAAACATCTGGAACTCAAAACAAATATCAACTAACCTCAAAGTCAGACTCTTCAATTCGAACGTGAAGACAGCCCTGCTGTATGGAGCTGAAACTTGGAGAATTACTGCAAACATCATCAGACGGATACAAGTATTTATAAACAACTGCCTACGAAAGATACTGAATGTCTGTTGGCCGGGAACTATCAGCAACAACTTACTATGGGAGAGGACAAACCAACTTCCAGCCGAAGTGGAAATTAGGAAAAGACGTTGGAAATGGGTAGGACATACATTGCGAAAACCATCAGACTGCATCACGAGACAAGCATTAACATGGAATCCTGTTGGGAAACGGAAAAGAGGAAGGCCAAAGAACACTCTGCGTCGAGAATTGGAAGCAGACATTAGAAGGATGAATAGCAACTGGAAGAAATTGGCAAGGATCGCTCGGGACAGAGCTAAATGGAGAACCCTGGTGAGCGGCCTATGCTCCTCAGCGAGGAGTAACGGGCATAAGTAAGTAAACGATGCCTTGGGCATTTGGTATTAGTATTGTACTTAAACATACCTAAAGCCTTTGACATGGTTAACTACAAGCTTCTTGTAGGCAAACTCTCCTCTTATGGGATTAGAAATCCATTACTTGCATGGTCAAACTCTTTCCTCAGTAGTAGACATCAAATAGTTAAAATTAATTCCATCCTTTCGAAGGCTGAACAGGTTACAGGTGGCGTTATACAAGGAAGTGTCTTAGACCCACTGCTCTTTATGGCTTACATAAACGATATACGCAAATGCTTCAGTATGGATAGACCCTTTCTATACGCAGATGATCTCAAAATAGTGTACTCATTCCTCCATCACGAATTTGCACACATTCAGTGACTTCACAGCCGAACTTAACAAGGTCGCAGTATGGTGCTCAAAATGGAAGTTAGATCTTAATGCTTCTAAGTGTTGTTAGATATGTTTTGGGGATGTCTCAATTTTGACCTCTCTATAAACGGTAGCAAGTTGTCTAGGCTTCAGTCAGTAGTTGACTTAGGACTAACTTACTTACGCCCGTTACTCCTCACTGAGGAGCATAGGCCGCTCACCAGGATTCTCCATTCAACTCTGTCCTGAGCGGCCCGAATAACCAATTGGTGAGGGCCGTTGGAGTTGAATCCGATAAGAGTGTCAGGGGTTCGAATCCCGTGGGTAGCAAGCATGAATTACCCTAGAATAGACGAGGAGGACTTAGGACTAGGGTACTCTTAAAATCTGCCTTTGACAAAACAGGTCAATATGCAGACATCTAAGTCACATCGACTACTGGGTTGTATACTACGTAGCTTTTATAGGAATGATTCGTGTATTCTGCTATATGTAGTTTGTATCAGATCTTTGCTAGAATACTGCACCCTTAATCTCAGTAATGTTTCCACAAAAGACAAACTCAGACTGGAGTCTGTACAACGTCGCCCTACTCTTCGTATTCTTGAGGCTGATCGTACTCAAGACCATAAAACTGAATGCACTAAGTTAGGACCAGATACCTTATGGAGGCGATGACTAAAATTAAGCTTAGTCTTCTCTTACAAGATATTGGACAAATTAGCGCTTTCATCGTCCAATACGACTCAGCTCGAGAAACCTTCTTTCTATAACCTACGCGATTCAGCCACGAAAATAAAAATACCGCATTCTAAATATTCTTTTTTTATGAATTATTTTACAAATAACTTCTCGAGAATCTGGAATTATTTGCTTCAAGCCATACGGGAAACAGATTCACTTCCTTTATTTGTACAGCATGTTAGTAATTTCATCTCTTTTGATATCTCATTAAAAATATTCACACCAGCTATCGTTTCTTACTCCATTAGCAAAATAATAGGAACTCGGAACGTGTGATTACCATTCACCACCTGTCTTAGTCATATGCTAGTGTGCTTCCCTTCTAATCCGCCTATAAGTATAAGTGGTATGTCGGAAGTATAAATACTAATCCTGCCTATTAAATTTGTTAACACTGGAATACCAGTGCTGTTAATTCGTGTCCTCTCTGCTTTTGTCTTTCCTCTAGTTGTAGAAGATTATGTACACGACAAGTATGGAACTTACTGACACAACACTATTGCCTTTTCACCAAAACCCAAGTTCCAAGTACTCTTGGTCCTATCCCGCGACCGGACTTGCTCAGTGATCTATTCTGCTAACCCTCAGCCATTTATTGGAATTGTAACGCGCGGGTCAAGTAGCGCGCGGTTCTTCGTAATATATACACCATGTATTTAGTGTCCTAGTAAACCCATCTAGGTAAAATACGTTAATTTGTACCAGCTTTGTAGATGTATATACGTCAAAGAAGTTTGCGCTCTTCATGTGTACCACTTTTATTGCCTTCCTTTAACCCATGAGCTTAGAATTATTTCAAACCTGTTGACGAACTGGTTTTTTCTTTGTATCATATTCTATACGTCCACAGTTTTTCGTCTTATTACTAATGAAGTAAATGATATTTCTACTAATTTGATATTCATCTTGCCGAGTTAATGAGGTATGGTAAACTGGATAGATGTGTAGTGGCCCCGGAACACTATAAAGTCAATAACGCCTTATAAATAGACATAAATGTAAATAAATACTATATTAACACTTAGCATAAGTATATATAATAAGTACAGTGTCTATTAGAATGTAGTTTACTTAAACTAACGGCAAAGTTTGGGATGAATGACGGATGCTCCAGATGACCACTACACGTATGCACCTTTTCCAGCGTCTAGTGCGGGTTCATTCTAGTCAGTAGAGCAGGAAAGAGCAAAAGTGACGTTGAGATATTCAGTCCCGATGCTGCAAAAGGGATTCAATTATCAATCCAAGCAATCGGTGGAGAAAACTCAGTGAAATTAGATTTCGCCGACGAACCTGAAAAGGCCAATCAGAATCACGTTAATACGTTTAAGGTCCCGTGCGCATTTAAGTTTAAAATGCTTACTTTAGATCGGCGTGTTGCAATTTTTAATGAGAACATTATTATTTCTAATCTAAAAGCTCTCGGACTACTTCGTAGAGAGTTTATTTGTGATTGTGGCCTCAATATGACTCAAATACAATCCACAGACAGTCGAGATGGAGTAACCTGTCGTTGTAATGACCGCTGGCGAAAAAAATCGTTAAGAACAAATAGTTTTCTCAGCAAGTCTAAATTGACACTAGTTGTATTGTGGATTATGCAGTTGCCTGCCTCGCTGGAGTCGTTCCTTACAGATGTAAGCTAAGTATCATCAGTGCAATGGCATCAGCACTGTAGAGGCGTATGCTCAGAAATTATGTTGCACTTAAATCTCTCACTGGGTGGCATCGGAAGAATCGTTGAGATCGATGAAACAGCCACTAGAAAGAGAAAATATAATGAAGGAATATCTGTGAAAACCGAATAAGTAAGTAATAATTACTTTAATCTTACTGGTAGTTTCTTGGTATTTACGACCGAACATTAGGAAAGAGATATATCTACTATGTCCCAAATCGAACTGCAAGAACTCTAATACAAATAATCCGGATATAAGCTCAGCCAGGATCCACTGTTTATACTGACGACTGGAGAGCATATCGGCCTCTTCATAGGCTTGGATAGATTCACCAAGTCGTACTTCACGATAGACATTTTGTGGACCCAAGTACTGGTGTTCACACACAAGACATTGAAGGATATTAGTCACGTCTCAAGGAGTTTCTTGGGCCTTATAAAGGTTCTAGAAACAACATGATATGGAGCCATATGGACAAGTTCCTATATCGTTCATATTTTGAATTTAAACTCAATGAACCCGTCTCCAACCTTCAAAAGTTTATAAATCATATGGAAACAGTGTATCATCTGTAAATGTTTTTTAAAATTTTGTTTTTCATAATAAAAAGTGATTTTATCTACCAGTGCATTCTCATTGGCTAAAAAGTACCTCAACGTCGTCGGCAAAGTTTAGTTTCACCGAAAACTCAGTTCACAACGAAGAATAATGCAGCAACAGGTGGAAGTAAGCTCCAAAGGCAAAGTGTGAGAGTACAATTATATTAATGATATATTTAAACAACGTTAACACGGTATTTATTAGTAACATATTAGGACAATAATTTATTACATACGTAACACTGATAAACGTTTACAAAATATGTCATTAAGTCAGTCAGCACAGGTGTATATATATGTATATATATATATGTATATTTGCCAATTCTATGCATCTTAGTAATGGTGGACTTCCCCTAGGCCTCAGTAAATAATACATGTAGGATGACAGGTTCAGGATCATTCGTAGGTAATCGGTCACAGATCTTAGGGCTAAAAATAACCTGTTTGAGCAGGAAGAAAAGGAACAAAATAATAATGAGCACGAGCCCAGTGAGATCATTTAGAATCACTCACATTCACAACCTAAATTAGTACTCAAATGCGTTTTGTCGTAGTTTATACAAAAACCGATTGACAGCCAAAGTCATATATATGGGCAAATCCAAATAATATAAACAAACAAGACGACGTAATATTAGCCACACTATGGTAACTGGTGATGAATAAGTGAATTTAGAGATTAGCTACTACCCAAACAACTCCGCCTGTAGCCCTTCTAGGGTTACTGCCAGTCCCAAGCCCGGGTAAAGGAGGAGGGTTGGGCATAGGGCTAGCACCCCCATCCCGTAAAACCCAAACTTGCTAAAAAAACGCAAACCAGATTAAACAAGATAAACCATTTAAACTCTGCCCTGGGAGTGGAAGGATATATGACGCCTCATGATGAAAGCCGAAATTCTTCGGAAGTCATGAGGCCGATGCCCCCCCTTCTAACAACCAGAGCAAATATTTTTATAGGTACATGGAATGTTCGAACAATGTGGGAGAGCGGGAAGACAAATCAAATAGCTGCAGAAATGAAGAGATACAACTTGACAATACTCGGAATCAGCGAAACTCATTGGACTCAAGCTGGACAGAAAACATTGGCTTCGGGAGAGACGCTACTATACTCCGGCCACGAAGAGGAGAATGCTCCTCACACCCAAGGAGTTGCTCTGATGCTGTCCAAAAAAGCACGTAATGCACTTGTAGGATGGGAACCACATGGACCCAGGATCATCAAAGGATCTTTTAAAACAATGAACAAAGGGATTACAATGGATATTATCCAATGCTATGCACCAAACAACGACGGCAATGACGAAGACAAAAATCAGTTTTATGATAGACTGCAATCAATTATAGAAAAGTGTCGAGGAAAAGATCTGACAATCCTGATGGGGGACCTAAACGCCAAAGTCGGAATGGACAACACTGGATATGAAGAAATCATGGGACGACAAGGAGTGGGAGAAAGAAATGACAATGGTGAAAGATTTACAAACCTATGTGCCTTCAACAAATTGGTTATAGGCGGTACAATATTCGCCCACAAACGCATACAAGGCTACATGGGTCTCACCGGATCATACTACAGAGAATCAAATCGATCATATATGTATCAATAGAAAATTTAGAAGATCCATGGAAGATGTAAGAACCAGGAGAGGAGCTGACATAGCTTCAGACCACCACCTGGTGGTTTCTAAAATGAAACTGAAGCTAAAGAAGCAGTGGACAACTGGAGTGTCAGCAGTACAACGGTTCAATACAGGCCTTCTCCGAGACACTAACAAACTCAACGAATTCAAAATATCTCTCACCAACAGGTTCCAAGCCTTACAAGATCTACCGAAAGAAGAAGAAACCACTATGGAGGACAACTGGAAAGAAATCAAAGAAGTACTAACGTCAACGTGTCAGGAGGTTCTGGGCCGCAAGAAGCATCATTATAAGGAATGGATCTCCACTGGGACATTGAGCAAAATTCAACAAAGGAGGAACAAGAAGATAGAAATCAACAACAGCCGAACAAGAGCAGAGAAAATCAAGGCTCAAGCTGAATACTCAGAAGCAAATAAGCATGTAAAGAAGAGCATTAGAGCTGACAAACGGAAATACATCGAAGACCTTGCAACGACAGCGGAGAAGGCTGCAAGAGAAGGAAATATGAAACAGCTATACGACACAACGAAGAAACTGGCAGATAAACATGGTAAACCAGAGCGACCGGTCAAGAACAAAGAAGGCAAGACAATCACTGAGATTCAAGAACAAAAGAATAGGTGGGTAGAACACTGAGGAACTTCTAAATAGGCCAGCTCCACTGAACCCACCGGACATCGAAGCAGCACCTACAGATCTCCAATTAGATGTCACTCCACCAACGATGGAAGAAATCAAGATGGCCATCAGACAAATCAAAAGTGGGAAAGCAGCAGGACCGGACAACATACCAGCTGAAGCACTGAAGTCAGATATCGACCTAACAGCAAGCATACTCCACGTTTTATTCAAAAAGATCTGGGAGGAAGAACAAGTGCCGGCAGACTGGAAAGAAGGACATCTTATCAAGATACCAAAGAAAGGAGATTTGAGCAAATGTGACAACTACAGAGGGATCACGCTACTGTCGATACCAGGGAAAGTCTTTAACAGAGTATTGTTGAACAGAATGAAAGATTCAGTGGAGGCTCAACTTCGAGATCAACAAGCTGGTTTTCGTAAGGATCGGTCGTGCACGGACCAAATCGCAACACTACGGATCATCGTTGAACAATCAATTGAATGGAACTCGCCACTATACATCAACTTCATTGATTATGAGAAGGCGTTTGACAGTGTAGATAGGAGAACACTATGGAAACTTCTTCGACACTACGGCGTACCAGAGAAACTAGTCAACATCATCCGGAACTCTTACGACGGAACACAGTGCAAAATTGTGCATGGAGGACAACTGACAAATGCATTTTCAGTGAGGACCGGAGTCAGACAAGGTTGCCTACTCTCACCTTTTCTCTTCCTCCTAGTGGTTGACTGGATCATGAAGACCTCCACATCTGAGGGGATACACGGAATTCAATGGACAAATAGGAGGCAACTCGAAGATTTGGACTTCGCAGATGATCTAGCTCTTTTAGCACATACACACCAACAGGTGCAAGCGAAGACAACTAGTGTAGCAGCAACTTCAGCATCGGTAGGCTTGAACATACATAAGGGTAAGAGCAAGATTCTTAAATACAACACAGGGAGCACCAACCCAATTCAACTTGATGGAGAAACTCTGGAAGAAGTGAATACTTTCACATATCTGGGGAGCATCATCGATGAAAAAGGAGGGTCCGATGCAGATGTAAGGACAAGGATTGCCAAAGCAAGGGCAGCATTCCTACTGTTGAAAAACATCTGGAACTCAAAACAAATATCAACTAACCTCAAAGTCAGACTCTTCAATTCGAACGTGAAGACAGCCCTGCTGTATGGAGCTGAAACTTGGAGAATTACTGCAAACATCATCAGACGGATACAAGTATTTATAAACAACTGCCTACGAAAGATACTGAATGTCTGTTGGCCGGGAACTATCAGCAACAACTTACTATGGGAGAGGACAAACCAACTTCCAGCCGAAGTGGAAATTAGGAAAAGACGTTGGAAATGGGTAGGACATACATTGCGAAAACCATCAGACTGCATCACGAGACAAGCATTAACATGGAATCCTGTTGGGAAACGGAAAAGAGGAAGGCCAAAGAACACTCTGCGTCGAGAATTGGAAGCAGACATTAGAAGGATGAATAGCAACTGGAAGAAATTGGCAAGGATCGCTCGGGACAGAGCTAAATGGAGAACCCTGGTGAGCGGCCTATGCTCCTCAGCGAGGAGTAACGGGCATAAGTAAGTAAGTAAGTAAGTACTACCCCAACAATCCTTTTTCTCGCAAACACTATTAACCCCAAATTATTACACTGTTTATTACGTATTCACCCATTGTAATTAAAGGTGACATTACTGACCAGTTTCGTTAGCACTCCAAAACATACATCCATAAATATCTTTCAAAATAAATTATCAAAACTACATGCTACTCTTAACAAACCCTCTCCGACCTATAATTTTTGTCGTATACGTTTTTTTAATTTCTGCTTATTTACGATTTTCAAATGATTTAGTAAGCTAATCTTTTGATTGTTTTATCTTACTCGTGATCATAGCCTAGGAATATGCATGTACACCGAGTTTTTGTAATATGTGAGCTATGCAAGCACACAGGGTTTGTTTGCGTGTTTAATTCTGAACACTGATTCACTTATGACTCATTTAAAAGTGTCTACAATCAAAGTACAACTTAGTAGTCATGGTTGGATATTACAATTATCTTCGATATTCCCCTTGTGTAGATCGGACCAGTCTACATATCAAAATGCCGGAATTTTTATCTTCTCTTTAGTAATTTATCACATAAGTTTGTATGCTAATATTTCACAGAAGCTCTGCAGGAAACCAGTCGGACAGGACTGGTCCGTGACCATTCTACCAAGAGACCAACTAGGTGTACGGCCGATTTTTGTAAAAATGTGGAGAAACCGAAGATTAAATTGGTGGACGGTTGATCTTTGAGATTATGCCCTGCATAGACACCAATAAATATGAAAAACCAATGAGACTACATTTTCACTTTATTGATATTACTGGTCAATATGAGCCACGAATAAACAGGTGGGTGTGGGAAATATTTTATTAAATATGAGTGTGCACATGTAGTAACAAGATTCACCTAAATCACTGTCAAGTGTAAGATCTTTTTTATGGTTCTGTGCAAAAATCCCTCCAAGTAAAATTTTTCCCATTGTAATTCGTTAGTTTCCGTTTAAAAGTGCATTTATTCCTCTTAATCTATTTGGATATACATTCTAATGACCTTTTGAGATAGTTACTAATTATCTTCATTGTAATATTTGTTTTTCCCCTGTAATTATACTGGGTTTCTATTATTCTCATGTACTTCGTATGTTTTGTTTTCTTGGATATTTTAGCTTTGGCAGCTGCCATGCTAGTCTGTTCCTCCTCCTGATTGTATTGCTTGAATTAACTGGATTTGTGCATTTTCTGATTGTGAATTGACGCACACTTCCAGAACTTGAAATATTATGTTATAACAAGTAACCTTTGGTACTTTGTTATTGATGTTTCCATAGATTTAAACCTTCGTTCTGGACGGGAATACTTCATCTATCCCGAAGAGAGAGAATAACCTTCTCATTTATTTCTTGAAACTGAATTGATTATTTCAGTTTTTTGGTTTGATAACTGGTGGAGATTTTAGTTTAAGTAATAATGTACATTTGTATAAAAAGTTTTACATAGAATCGTTCCTCACCCAGTCATTTTTTCTGAAATTAGACTGAACAAGTGTACGCGTATCTAAACCAGCCTCGACAGTTATTCTTCAATCCAAACTGAGTCAGTTTGGATCCTACATCAAGTAAATCCTATCTATATTGTGTATTAAGTCTTACTGACCATGTAAAGGTCAGTAATTTTGCAGTTTCCTCTTGAGCATATGTGTTAAAAGTAAGACAGATATCATTTAATGAGGAAACATTCGACTTATTTATTAACAATATCATTTGGTATAAGCGCTTCATAGACGAAGATTTTGGAATCTCACAAGTATGTGGTGCAGGAATCATGAGTAGAAAACGCTACAGTGAAATAAAGCACTTTTATAGTTCTTTGGAAGGGGTTCGATGTTGTCACCTGTACACAAAAGCCTTAGGAGCTCGGAATGGCAACTGTAGTCTATGTATTCATAAGAAATGTCTGGCACAGCTATCCTTTCCATGTGTACATATGACTTAATAAACAACTGATTCTTCATGCCCTTTAAGATGTTCTTCAACTTCACTCCTTTCATTTTTAAATAGTTTGGACTGACCATTTGGACACTCTCTAGTTTTAATGATTAAGTATTATTTCAAAAGCTTAATTTTTCCCGGTTTTAGCTACTCTCTGTGTTAAGATGTTTATTCAAGTTACTATTACCCTTATCATCTTATGTTGAGATATCTATTTGGCTTCATGTCGATCTTCTATCTATTAATACTCTCACAATCCTATCTTCAGTATGAAATTTCTACTTTTAACGAGGATTATAAGTTATACATACTGAGGTATATGTAGTAATGACTTAACACAATGGGAATTGTCTTTCTAAACTACCCTTTCAAGCTGATCCTTTATGTCTGATTGTCATATTCAATTTTATATATGGTTGGTTTATATTTTATTCTAAACATTTGGTTTCGTTCGTACTCATAGTTTAATTGTTTGTTTCTAGAATCTGAGTGAAGGCAATTTTGAAGGATCATGTTGGAATATTTCTGCGATTCGTTTCACAGAACAAGTAAACCAGAGTGAATGTAAAATTATTACTTGAACCTTATCCTAGTTTGGTTTAAGATTAATCCAAAATTTGGCCGTAATCATCTAGATCAGTGACTTCAACCCAAATTTAACAGAGCAACTTATAATGTTATTGTTACCACTGTCTCATTTTTCTTGTTTGCATACGAACATTGTTGTAGATTGGGATGTAGACTGGTGATTAGAGAGAAAATAATGCTCGCTTGTCTGTTATTATGTGACATATTTTCAGTTAATTGACTAATAGCATTCAAACTAGATTCCGTTAAAAGCTGAAATTTTAGTATAGGACAATTTAGGGATACTATCACATAAACATAACTGGGTCATGAATAGGATCTCTGTGAACATATACTTCGTTCTGGTATCTACGTTTACTTTACAAGTTGAGAACCATGTCTGGTACTCAAGCATATTCACCCAAGCATAAATAAGACCACCAAATATATGACTGAAGTATATCAAGTAAATAAGTATTTATAATAAAGTTGGCTTACTGTACAGAACAACAAATGTTAGGACCTTTAGTTACTCATTAAGTAAAAACTGTTTTGTGACTCCAAATAAATAAAATTACAAGAGACTAAAATTCCCACACTCATCAATAAACTGCCTGGAGTTGTTAATAAAATCAGCTTAATCTGAAATACAGGGAAATATATGCCATACAAAGTATACGAAAAAGGGAATATCATTGACTAAGAAGTGGTAGATAAATAAAAAATCACGATAGTGGAGCACTTGACACCCTAAACTACTCCTCTTGATTTCCCACTTATTGCAAACAGCTTACACCTTTTTCTTATTTATTTCGAAAGAAGTTTCCCTTATACGCTATAAACTTGGAGCCAGTGTCTCGTCTGTAACTGACTGGGATTAGTACGTCAACTTAGCCGAATTTATGTACAATACGGTACAACCGCAATACAAAATGACCTACGTACATTACGCATCTGTTTGTAGTTACGCAAATGCCAAAAAACGCCCTAACGTATGGTTACGTTCTTTGAAATTAATTTACTAGAAAGCCATAGAGTATTTTGATAATTACTTAGATTCCTATACAAAACTATTTAATAATTTGTTGTATGCGATAAACTAGCTGAATTTTATATTTCTATTAATGAATTTGTTTTCGAGTTGATTGAATTAAGCCTGATAAGAGAAATTTGATGTTGGTCTACTTTCATTAATCCGCGCCCGGATTTTTGACAATCCATAGATTGTGGCATGCAATGTCATGAATAAAAATGATATCACCACCAGGTCCGCACCAGTCTGCCACCTGATGTAGACTCACTTGTGTTTGGCTATGCCAGCAATGCTGCCATTATACTATCTGTTGATTACTGGAAGTCACTGAATCGGGGAATGTTGTAAATTGTATAGTACCAAGAAATCACATGACTCAATAAACTGCGGATGCGATGACATATGCTCGGTCAATACGCATACTCTTATCAGGCTATTCTTGATGTTTTAGCGACCTTTTGTTTTACCTTAGCCCACTGAACGTGAGAAGCTGTTTACTAACGAAACGTGTCAAAAGGCATAAATAGTTATCTACAAGGATGTATTTGATTGCTCGATTGATAGCCAGTCATAGTGAGGTGTCTAAAGGTGGCACTTGACAAGAAGGGTTTGTTTTCTACAGTGAGAAAGATGAAAGCTAAGACCTGTCCCACGGACATGACAGGAACTCAAAGTACACAAAATTTTGGAACTCCATATTCATTGCGAAGCAAAACAAGTAAAGGACGAAAGTTTTGATCCCGTAAGAAACATACCTTCATAACATAAGTCCTATAAGAGTGAGGAACTGAAATTTATAGTTAGGCTGTCAGTGTGCACAAAGTATTAAAAGCAACCCTGAAGTCAGAGTTTGTCAAAAATACAAGGTACGCTTGACTAAGGCTTTGTAAATAAACGCTTACGCCTCTAAGATAGTAGGAGTTGCTCTTTAAAATAAACATTAAACACGAATTCTGAATAAAAAATCAGTGGAAAAATGAACAAGTATTTAAAGCAGTCTCTAAATCCAAAGGTGAAAGGGATTCAATAATTAAATGTACAATCAGTTTTAAAGAAGTTTTATCCTAAGATCCTTAGGATCTGTTTATTACATGAACTGTTCTACTCAACACTTAAATGCATACATGATAAATCTTTATGGACTATTTATTTGATTGAATTTATTGAATGCAATCCTAACTATGCTATATCTAACCATTAGTTGCAAATTCAGTGTCATGGACATAGAGATTGGGTCCATTTACTAAAATTATGAAAAGAGACATTGATTGCCATTCCAGGAATGGCATGTCATGTCATGTCAGCCAATGTGCTTAGCTTGTGCATTTGTCTAGTTTTTTCTTCTGTTCCATATTTGACATAAAGTATGAGTATATCCAATCCTATTATTATCTGATTGCATCAATCACCTAACCTGGCTGATAAAAATGTCTGCGGAAACTTTAACAACGTCTAACTTAAAACGTCTAGCAAAACGTAGAAAAAGGCTACGATCCCATACTCCCCCACCGATCCACTACTATAAAAATCCAGAGATCCATGTGTTGTAAATCAAATAAAGCCAAACAAACATGTTCCCATCTTCATCGTTAAAGACGTGATGGAGTCTTTCCTGACAAGACAAAATGTAGGTCACTGCAAGCATAGTAGTGACTTGAAAGACCTTCATGACAACCTTAAGTTTCTTAGCCCTTTCAAATGCTTCACCAATCCTGACAACACTGAAATATCAGATCAACCAAATGTAATGAACAGTATCATCGATTACATAGCCTCCGAAGTTTCTGAACGCAACAAACGCTCTTAAAATGTTATAATCTTAAATGCTTCTGATGCCTGTCCACTACAAACTATGAAAAGAAAACTCCTTAAGGTTAGCGATATGATTGGAGTTTTGTGTTCATGAACAAGACTAAATAAAAGCCTACATGGCTTAAGTATGCCGATATTATTCAAATTTAACATGTCAGTGGAGGCACAAGACTTTCTAAACTCATCCAATATGATTAGACAAGACTGTGTATAAAAATATGAAGCTAGTGCCAGATAGGACTCCCTCTCAGCGTATGTCGAGCAACTCTGGCAAAAGACCTTTGGTATTTAAGCTCCATGTTCACTCTAACATTAACACCCCAAAAGTCTACTTGACAAGAAGACTATTAAACCACTACCCTCGAACACATCAGTTGAGACCATAAGGAGTCGGAACACTGCAAAAACTAGAGAGAATGATAGTAACAATGCACTAAGTATCAACGATATAGACTTGGATTCGCTAGAAACAAAAAGAAACACGTTGCACAATAATACTGGCAGGAAACACAAGATGAGCTCAATAACATTAGTCTTAAGCACACCAGATAAAACCACTAAAGGCTGGAATGCTACAGAAAACATTAAGGATAATAATAGCAGCTACACACGTAACACCCAAGAAGTAGACTTGGATTTGTTAGAGATAATAAGCAACGAGCTGCCTCTTGGCACTGCCTACAACAGTTTTACTAAGTCATAAACCCAGACGCCTAACGACGATAACACTATCAAACACTTTATTCAGCTCGAAGGGTAAACAATGAATGGAAAGCCACAGGACTCCCAAATATCGTCACAATACCCACGGAAAAGTGAAAGGAACGCACCCTAGTGGGCATGCTTCCGAGAATACACGTTGATCTGCAGTCGTAATGTGATGTGTAAAATTGCTGAATACACATGATGATTTTAACGTTGCTATATTCAGATTTCGATGCTAGTGAAGTATAGGCTAAAAATAAAGATTAATTAAATATTTAAGACAAAGATGACGTAGGCCATAATCTGCGGCAGTGGTTCCTCGGACCTATAGCCTCGTGTTGCTATCTACTAGCTCTATTTGCCATGGTCCACCAGTAAGCTGTTTTGGCCCAATAAATCTGTGTCTATGAGAGGCATTTTTACAACGGCGATGATGAAAACCTAGTGTATGGCTTTTCGTAATCTCAAGTTCAAGTAGACGTATCTTCTGCTATAAGTAGCTAATTCTTTGCCGATGGCAGGTTGTAGATTGAATGCAGCTTCATGTTGGCGATTGAGTGCAGTTTTAGGAAGGATGCTGTCATCTTTGGATCCGGAGACTTCTTTGAACATTTTGAGACTACAGCTGTTCTCATCAAAAAGCTTGATCACGACAAAACAGAAAACCATGAGGTACTAGTGTTGACTTATATTATTAAGCAAACTATCACTGGATATTACCCCGATCTGGAATACTCCCCCTACCTCTGCCGACTCAACAAGCACTTTCTAGAAGCGGTTAGATGAATATGTTTGTTCATGCGGATTCCCGTCCTCCTCTTGGGGTAGAGGCTGACCACGTTTCTGTTAGCATATAAGGTTGCACATGTGCTGTTTACCACTGCCATGTATGCCAACACCATCAGTTTACCTAACTAACCTATCCACCTTTTTAATTTCGTTTATGTCTTTTTCTCCCATTCTTTTTGCCGACTCACGGCTCTGAGACATTCACTCATTCATTTTCAAGTGACATTAGCAGCAAGCCAACTGCCACAACTGGTGTTTTTGCCAAGTCGAGTAGCTGTAACTTCCACAACGGATACTGCCAACAGCATGAAACCCGAATTCGACATTATAACATAAACAAAAAGAAACCAAGTAGTTCAAACTAACCCGGTAAAATGATTTTGGGTTTATAAGTCACTTGGTTGCGGCTCAACTTCCATGCAGTCATTAAACATAAATCATTGAAACTACTAAAATTATTCACAGGGTTTCTGAAATCAGAAGATCTTCATTTTTTTATGATAACACTGACTTCACAACTTTCTAAACTCATTAACTCCAACTGTGATGGTTACTTCAACTTGTGGCGACCATTACGGGCGCGCCAGTCAAAATATTTGGCCAAAATTAGAAACTGTTATGATTGATACGCTTGGTGGAAGACTATAAGTTCTATATTACCCACACAGTATAACAGTATGATACCTAACAATTAATAAGCCCTAAAGAATCCTTCCCACCTCATATATTCCTCAGGCTAACCTTTCAGTATGCAAAAGCGTCGTAAGAACAGTAACAAAAAAAAGATTGTTAGTGAGGAATTTGATGTAAAAATAAGTGAGGTTTATTGCGTCTGTCGTTCTTCAGATGCTGAACGGTTCATGATGTGAGTTATTTCTTTTATAGTAATAAGTGTGTAGAGCGTGTGATCAATGTGAAGAATGGTATCATGGAGACTGCATTAATGTCACTCCTAAGCAAGCAGAGCAAATCAAAACTTTTTACTGCCCTCAGTGTCGATGTAAGTATCTGTGAGTTCTATTTTACTGTTCGAATAGGTAAGAATCCGTCATTGGAAATCGAATATAAAAATACCAGAAATCAGAAACCGAAACAAAACCGCATGAGCACTAGTCCTAACAATGACTCCAGTACTTCTCCAGACCAACTTTCAGTAGGTAGACAAATAAAGGGAAAACGGCGACCTTCAGATGCCTCGGTCAGTAATTTAGGTAGGTTGAATTTAGTGGTACATTACTCTTTATAGATACTGGTCCTCGCTGTGCCCCGGGTGACCGTTCATTGCATTCACCATTTAGAAGTATACGCAAGTTCAATCCTTCTGGTCGCAATGTATTTCCTAGTTCGCCTACCAGTGACCCAACTGCTTTAGCTGTTTACAACCGTGTGTACTGGGAACGTGAGGATCATTCTGAACTTCGAGATCATGAACTGGTGTCAGCCACTCCTATCCCTAAAAAGCGATCTGGGTCCCCTCGTCTACGCCCGTGCGGTAACTGCACAGGTTGCAGTATACAAGAAGACTGTGGGAAATGCGAATATTGTCGGGACAGACGAAAATTTGGAGGCCCCAATAAAATGCGTCAGAAGTGCAGGTTAAGACAGTGTACTGGTATAAACGCTTCTCGTACCAGAAATCCTTCTAACTCTTCTCAAGGCGTTGGTTCTCGGCGGCGTAAACAACCGCCAATAGAAGCTACTCCTGTCGACACATCACCGTCTCACATACAGTCGTATGCAGATTTTGATGACGAACAGTTTGAAGTGCCACTGGACTTTTCCCCACGACCATACTCGGACAATATCACACAGTCATTTTTATCCCACCACTCTTCAAGTTCAGCCCCATTAAGCAGCAAAATGCGCAGGGGCGATCACCGTATTCCAGCCACCAGTGAAATTGACGGGATTACTCATAGGCTCTTTGGACGACTCGGTCACGATTGTAAGTATTTAGACTTATTTTCTCATTATTTTCAACATTAGTAAAACCTGTGTTGTAGTCTTTGCTATTTAATCTTCGCATATTTAGCTTTGTAAAATACCTTATCATTCCAGAATAGACATTGTAATGCGAAAGTGTTTTATATTCTCTTAATATTAAAAGGTTCTACCTTCAGTAGTGACGCCAGTGCTATTGATTTTGATTGAATACTTTCCCTTAATCTTAAACGTAAGTCGGTAAATCCCAGTAATGACTTCAATTGTGCTAAAGATATGAACATCTTAGTCACCTGTTTTGATAGGCTGTTAATATCACGAGTATAGTTTTACGGAATCAATCCGTTGACACCAACTTTATCCAGATAAAAGGGCACGAATCATGTACAAGATTACCGTAATCTTAAATAGTCAACTCTTGGATGTCAGTATGATGGCAGATCTGATGATGTTAGTGATTTTTGTCCACCTATTGTGTAAATATATGCTTTATCACATCAATTGTCTTGTGATATATGTATCTAATTTACTCAGAGTAGTGGTAAATGTTAGTCTCATCTCAGAATATCTAGTTCCATCTCCTAGCAAGATTGTCGACAGTGCTCGTGTGACTTCCTTCCCAACATTTAAAGGTATCATTTTGAATTAAATGGAAATCATCTTACGGTCTTCTCCTAAATAGTACGGTTTCGTCTCATGTGTTAACAATTATGTTAGTCTGTTTGATATGTAAATATGCATAAGTAGTTTGTCTACTATTCATTATGAGCTCGATGTAATTTTTTTAAAGCAAAACTCTAAATCCGTGAGTGTCTCCATTGCCTACGTGGTCTGGATGGTAGTTCTAGTGTTTGCCTGTAAACTTCTTACCTAGATGATAAATGGAGCTTACGATCACTTATGCAATCATTTAAGCTATGGTATGCCAATAAAAGACAATGGTCACGTTTACAACTCACTAAACTTAGCAGTTTATTGTAGAGTTGCGGTCACAGCTACCTCAGTTGTGTGGAGTTCTTTGACCAACGATTGAATCCTTTTGAATTTTATAAATACGTTAATATATTTGATTTCAGAAAATGTTTTTGAGTGAAGGAGACCATTCGTCATCAGTCTTTGTCTTTTAAGTCATGCAAATCTCTGTTTCTATGCTACCACGCATCCATTTCCACTTGAAAATGCGACCTCACTGTTTGTGAATCTCATGTTCCGTCCCTTTTGGGAATGACCGTCGCAATTGTTTTTAATAGGTTTCGAGTTCCTTGTACCTCTGCACTCTGAGATTTAGCCACCCCTGCTGTATTTAGGCCGTTTTTTTTTAATTTTTGATCATTCTGTTATATTTGGTTCTTGGTGTAAAATATAAACAAATATTAAGTGCTAATTATTTAAACAAAATTATATTTATGAATGTCTTCCATACACTCACTACTCAAATATTACCGGACTGTCCACTCAAATTTGTATGAAGCTATCAATTGTTATAACTTTTTCTTAAAGTAAACCCATCTCAGTGGTATCACTAAGCTAGGAAAACAGATACAAAAGTCAGTTGCTGGTGGAATCTCGATTAAAATTATTTTATTGTGTTATATTTCATATGAGTTACGTTTTTTTGCTTTACGCTTCAGGTTCGCAACCACATTCTCGCAGTAAGGCATCCGTACCAAATATTTATCCTATTAGCGCTGATGAACATATGGATTTTGCGGATAATGATTCGGATGATGACATTGTACTTCCAGAGATGGCTCATTGTGCAGGCCCTGCTTGCATGCTGGCGGCTATTCCTGGTGAGAAGTACTGTTCGGAATCCTGTAAGCTGAAACATACTAAGTACGTCTCCTATTTTCTTACTTTCCAATAATTTAATTAAGCCGGTAATTTGCTCAGTCTAGAGAAATTTTTCATAGGGGGCAGACAGCTAGAGAACTACCGAAAACGGGGAGTCTCTAGGCATTTGCTGCGTCTTGTTCTGAGACCCAACGGTACTCACCCACGACCAGAGACGCGATAAAACCATGAGCTCTAAGATACCACTACAAGTGTAATACGTTTTGACCTTCCAGTCGAAACCTAACTTTCCGTATTTCAACTTTAATCACGCTATAAAACAGCATGATCGTCGTTAGGTAATTACTTTACTCTCAGTTGGCTGACTACCGTGGTTACAGGTCTTCATTCTATTCACAAAAGAATTATTTAAAAGCATATTGTCAGCATTATTTAATTGTGTTATTTGTGGAGATCTGCTCAATTCGTAAATTGCCGTCATATAGTTGCTAGACTTTATACATTGAATTCGGTCTTGTGTATGATCTCGGGTGCACACTCTTCTGGAGTTCCAAGCTACGGCGAAACATCTATCTAGTTTATAAGTGGCGTTATTGTGGGCCATTTCAGTGATCATATTATTATTTTCGTTATTCCTATTTGAAGGTTGATCTTTGAGTATTTGTATTGCTATAAATATCCCTTTCTGATGATTTTTCTATTAGTTGACCAAGTAAACTTTACTACATTTTGTATTCTAAGAATTTACAAACCATATATAATGAGTAATGCTTTTCTATATGTTGTGTTTGCCCTTGAAAATACCAATTTCTTGCAGTTGTATATCGTTGTCATTTTGTTGCTAGTAATTGACGTCAAACTCTAGCACCATATCATAGCATTTCTTCTAGTTGTCATTGCCTAACAAAAATGTCCTAAATATTATTCTTGGCTCACAACTAGAATACTGTTGCGCAAATTAATCCTAGCAATATGGCAGAATTTATATTAATCTAAGTTGCGGTTCACTTCAGAACAGAGAAAAGAAGTCGACTAGATGAGATTTATTAGAGGACGACAATAAATAGTGAAAATGTTAAGATGACATCATCATCATCAACAACGTAGAACCGGGCACAAACGCCTGTAGGTTCAAGTTGCCATACCACACTAGCACTACGAGAATATTGAGGTAACGTATAGACAGAATACAAGAGGGAAGAGTAAAGTAAAGACGTGCAGAAAATAACAATAGAATTCAAGATTTAGATGAGGTTAGAGAGTGAATACACTTGCGCCACTGTGACCGATTCTGAGCCATATCACCTAGTGTCTCCAGCCATTTGTTGCGATCATCACGCGGACCCTAACCAGGTAGTCTACATCTACCTACATGGCTTAGACCAGTAGTCAAGGACTTCATGGACTGATGCCATGTTTTGGTTTGGCCGCCCCTAACCTTCTTCCATCCTACTTCAGCCCTAGCTAACATGGCGCGACGGGGTAGACGGTGGTCGAGCATGCGCAATACATGTCGCAGCCATCTCAGTCGATGAAGGTTAATGACCTCTTCGACTGATTTACCGTGTTTCCCAAGAACCTTTTGTCTAACCTCACTATTACTAATCCGGTTATTCCATGGTAAACGAGCGATGTTACGTAGATTCCTATGGTCAAATATCTGGAGACGACGCATATCTTGAGTTTTCATGGCCCACGTTTCGCAGCCATATGTTAAGATGGCGCGGATTGCTGCGCAGTACACCCGGCCTTTTGTTGAGACATGAATATCTCGCCTGCGCCACAAGTGCCGTAGATTGGCAAATCCCAATCGAGCTTTCTGAATCCGCGCTGAGATTTCGTCAGACACCGACCCACCAGGGGTGATGAGACTTCCGAGATAAGTGAAGCGATCAACGCATTCAATTACTTCACTCCCTATAACTAATTTAGGGGAAGAAGCAGGCCAGTTCTGGAGTAACATTTTGCATTTGGGAGGGGAGAAGTGCATCCCAAATATGCCTGCATTGTTACTCAAGGTGTTCAAGAGACCTTGGATGCTGTGTGCATCTTCACCAAATATGACTATATCATCTGCATATTCTAAGTCGACAAGAGAGTCTCCTGGAAGGAGATTAATTCATGAGGACTTGAAAGAAGTGAGAGATTTCTAACAGTACATCTATGATGAAATTAAATAAAAATGGGGATAAGGGGCAACCCTGACGGACTCCACTTGAGGATGAAGTTTCTCGTGACAATTCGCCATATGCTCTGATACGACCAGTGGTGACCGAGTAGAGAGCCTTTATAAGGTTAATGTACTTTTGAGGTACGCCTTTTAATGACAAACATTGCCACAAGACTTCACGGTCTGCATAGTCGAACGCTGCTTTCAAGTCAAGAAATACAACTATAGTTGGGCGTTGGTACTTATGTCTGTGTTCGAGGACCTGGCGCAGGGTGAATATGTGATCAATGCAACCCCGGCCAGGTCTGAAAACAGCCTGGTTTTCTCGAGTCTGTTGTTCCCTAGTGTTAGTTAAACGTCGGATGATTATAGTGGCTGATATTTTAGATACTATATTAGTCAAACTGATTCCTCTGTGGTTATCACAAGAGGATTTCTGTCCCTTTTTGTAGACTGGAACGATCAGCGATCGAGACCAGTCAGATGGGATGGTGTTTAGTTCCCAGACTTTGGCTAGTATATCAGTCAACCTGTACGTTAAAACTAGACTATCATCCTTAAAGATATCGGTAGACAACATATCAGGCCTTGCTGCTTTCCCTCGTTTTAATTTACTTATGACGTTTTCAACTTCACTGAGAGTTGGGGGACCTGTGTCAGTTTTCCATTCGGGTAGCTTGGAGATTGTGGGTAAGCTAAGAGTGGTTGGGGGCCAGTTGAACTGTTCCTGAAAGTGTTCTGCCCATCGTTCTAATCTTCTAGATTGAGAGTAGATCATCGACCCATCTTTTTCAGAGATGATTTCACTAACTCTCGATTTCTTGATACCGGTGTCCTTAATAAGTCGGAACAGCTGTCTACTATTGCCTGCCGCTGCCGATGATTCTATCGCTTTTGCTTTTGTTGCCCACCACTGTTCACGATCCTTACGCAGACTCTTTGTCAGTCTACGTTTCAATTGTCGTCGCTCTTCATCATACTCCGAGCCTGCTGGAATGAGTTTTCGAGCCTCCATCAGTTCCCTAGAAGTTCTAGAGATCCAATGGTCTTTCAAAACCATTGGATTGGGGTTAGATGCTGATAGCGCTGCTGCGTATACACCTGCTTTAAAGTCATTCCAAGCTACTTCGGGGGAAACCTGTTGGTCATGGGCGAGTAAATGCTTAGCCAAACCATTCCTAAATGCAATCTTAGCGTTCTCACTCTCAAAGTGATATCTAAAGGGTTTGCCTGATGTAACCTTTCTGCGACCAGTAAAACGCATAGAGATACGTGCTCTCACTAGGGCATGGTCAGTGTCTAGGCAAGTGCCCCAGAAAGAGCGGCAGTCCTCTATACAACCTCTCCAACGGTAGCTGATGCCGATGTGATCAATTTGTGTCCATCGTTGTGTAGATGTTGGAGGTCGCCAGGTTAAACAGTGTCTCGCCTTATGCTTAAAGTTTGTGCTAGCTAAGAATAAACGGTAGTCTGAACATAACTGCAACAGACAATCTCCGTTGTCTGTTCTCTGGGCTGGAATGCCGAGTAACCTACCTAAGTGCTTTTCAGCCTGATTTAGTCTACCTACTTGAACATTAAAATCTCCTGCAATAATTACTATGTCTGAGTGCTTATCTTTCTGAAGGAGGCTAGAGAACTTCATATAAAAGTCGTCTTTCACTTCATCTGTGCTGCAATCAGTGGGGGCATAAGCTGAGACGACAAAAAGGTATCGGCGTGTGTCCCTATCTTTCCGAGTTCGTACTGTGCCATTTAGACGGACAGCACATAGACGACTGTCTACAGGGATCCACTCGAGAAGAGCCTGTTCTGGCCGTAAGCTTATTTCTATGCCTACACCAGCAAGGCCACGTGAGCTTGCTGTCGGGTCTCCAGATAAACGAAGAGTGAAGTGTGCTGTCCCATTGCACTGACTAGGTGAGGTCAAACGGATGACCATGCTGGGATCCTGTATGCGTGTTTCGGAGACACAGCATACATCAATTGCAAGAGATTCTAATGTTTTAGCTAAGGCAGCCTGTTGACCGATTTGACACAGCATACGCACATTAAAAGCTCCAACATGAAGTTTAGAGCGTGGCTTCAGGAGACCTGGTATGATAATTTGGGAACTCGGATAACCAGTAAGAGTGGCGCGCATAGAAAATGTAGGAGAAGTGTTATTAGAAGAGACCAGAGATGGAGAACGTGTTTGATCGTGAACAAGGTGGACTCGAGTGCTATTAGCGGTATGAGGGCGGTTATCACTTCCCGGTTGCCCACACCGTGGAAGGGTCATTCTTGAGGAACCTGAAAGAGAAAGAGGATTAGAGGAGGTCGTGATGACCTGAGAGTGTGACCGCAGTGTCCAGGGGACAGCTGTTTGAGGTCGGTCGAGTACATTAATTGTTGCTCCGGTTGTCAGAAGGGAAGGTTGTCAGCTTGGAATGATATAGTCAGCTTGGAATGATATCCAAAAAGCTGTTGAAACAGCAGTGATATCTACTAGTAAACTAAACCAAAAAGTTAGGAAAACTCAGTGGATTTCAGCTGCATCTCCTGAACTGATAGATGCTCGGCAACACATCCCGTCTAGTCCTAAATACGATGAGGAGCGAAGGCAACTTAAACGCAAACTGGTTAAAAGCTTACGAATTGATCGTGAGCAGTGGTGGGTGGCGAAAGCTAAAGAGATGGAAATGGCAGCGGCAATAGGTAACAGTAGGCAACTGTTCAAACTTATCAAGGAAACGGGCATCAAAAATCCAACTGTAAGTGAAACTATCGCAGAAAAAGATGGGAGCACTATTCACTGTCAATCCAGAAGGTTGGACCGATGGGCAGAACACTTTAGGGAACAGTTCAATTGGCCCTCGGCGTCATCCCAGTTGCCCACCATTCCCAAGCAATCTGAATGGCAAGTTAATACTGGTCCCCCAAGTCTTAGTGAGGTTGAGAAGGCTATAGGGAACCAAAAGCGAGGGAGAGCAGCAGGACCCGATGGGTTGACCCCTGAGATATTTAAGGATGGTGGTCCGGTTTTAGCAGCGAGATTAACCGGGATCCTGGCTAGAATCTGGGAATTGGGCGTAATCCCATCTGACTGGTCTCAAACACTAATTGTTCCAATCTATAAGAAAGGACAGAAGTCCTCCTGTGACAATTACCGAGGAATCAGCTTAACGAATATAGTGTCCAAAATATTTGCCTCAATCATACTTCGACGCCTAACTAAAGCTCGTGAAGAGCAGACTAGAGAGAACCAAGGTGGTTTCAGACCTGGACGTGGCTGCATAGACCACCTATTCACACTTCGGCAGGTTCTAGAACATAGACACACTTTTAGACGCCCAACAATAGTTGTATTCCTTGACCTTAAGGCGGCATTTGACTCTATCGATCGTAAGGTTATGTGGCAATGTCTGTCAATGAAAGGCGTACCAGAGAAGTACATTAACCTTATACAAGCTCTCTACTCGAACACCACATGTCGAGTCAGAGCTTATGGCAGATTGTCATCAGAACTGATTACCTCAAGTGGTGTTCGTCAAGGTTGTCCGCTTTCCCCATTTTTATTTAATTTTATCATTGATATACTTTTAGAGTTGACATCTTCATCGTCTGTCAGATGACAATTGAATAAGATGGTGCAAAATGTAGCGTACAAATATAGGGGATAGAAAAAAATATATCTACGGCACCGCGACTGATTGTACTCCACTTCAATAGTTTCTTTAGGTCGACAATTCGAATACTTGCAATTTTTCATGGACAATCCTGCATAGGGATTCTCCTACCAAACATGAGAACTCAGGTTTAACATGAATCACCAATAAAAGATTTGATACTAAATGTTGATTTTTTAAGTACTGTAATGGTCAATAAGATTTTCTCCCCACTTGTCTTAATATAAATCAGTATTTTTTGGACTTTGTTTTATTCGTTTTTTTAAAGTATACATTATGACAAAGTCGAACATCTTCAGTGACTTAATTATTAGGCGGTGTTTTAAGAACCTATTTCTACTGGTGCTCGACCAACTAATTACTATTATGGCAAATGACAAATGGCATCACTTTTAGCTATAAATATGAGTATACAGTTGGCAGCTAAGTTTTATTATTTCCGTTGGTACTATTATCAGTACACTTGATTGGGTAATGAAATTCCAGTCCGTTTTTCATTCATTGATCGATTGTGCAATTGTAAGATTTACCACTCTAAACATGCCCCTTAGTGGTCAAAGCCAGTAAAGTTAATCCAAATTTTATGATGTAATGTTCAATAACTTTGATTATAAAGATTTCATCAGGTGATGAACTCCTTCTAGAACATGTAATTTGGACAGTTTACAATCTGAAGTAATTTAAATGTATATATATATTTTACCATTTCGACATATACTCAATATATCTGATGATAAAAAGTTCAATTTATTAAAATCTATTGTATGTGAGATCAGATTGTTTATAACTGTAGCGATAAAAAAACAGTTGCGTAATGAATATTTTCTTGTTTATCTCTTTTAGTTCTCGCTGCTCTATCCGTTCAGGTATTCCTAATCTCCGTCCCGGAATAACTACTATTACCTCCCGTGAAGCTAATCCTATTCCGTGAGTATTTTTCATTGACTTGTTTTTATTGTGTTTTCCGTTTTACAATAAAAATGAGTTAAGAAACCATAAGTTCCATATATGTACTGGATTAGTGGTAATTAGTTTCACTGATAAATATTAACCCGCTTCGAAGTTATTTCATTTTTATATTTTAATCAGTTTTAGACTATAACTAACCGTCTAGTGCTATGTTATTTCAAAGGTAATAGTGAATTGCCAATTTTACTTCAGAAATCCTGTGTGATATGTATGAAACATATTTTACTTACCATCGAAGCTATATGACTACACGAAGTTCAGTTGTTGGTGAGACGAGGTCTAGAAATGCTATCCCAGGTTTCCTGTGTTATATCGGTCAACAAGCCTCGTTAACTAAAACCCTAATCTCTTGCGACTAATGTATGTCGTGTCTCTGAAACTCGCATATGGAACCCCAGCACGGTCATTCGCTTGACTTTGCCTAGTCAATGCATAGAAACAGATTGATTTACTCTTCATTTGTTTGGGGACTTGACAGCAAGTTCCCATGCTCTTGCTAGTGTAGACATAGCTCTAGGTTTGCCGGAAAAACAGACACTTCACGAGTGGATCCCGCAGACACCGATTTTTTGCCGTTTCTGCCTATACCCCCACCAACTGCAGTACACATGGTTTATAAGGCGAGTTCTACATGAAGTTCTATGGCCTCGAGAAAGCTAATTACTCCGACACAGTAATCATACCAGGGGGGGGGATTTTAATGCCCAAGTTGGTAGGCTAAATCAGATTAAAAACACCTAGGTGGCTCACTCAGCATCCCAGCCCAACAAACGGATAATTGAGACCGTCTGCAATTATTGAGACTACGGTTTATTTTTAGCTAGTACAAACTTTAAGCATAAGGCTAGACATTGTTTAAGCTGTCGACCTCTAACGTCAACACAACGATGAACACAGATAAATCACATTAGCACCAGCTATCGTCGAAGAAGTTCCGTGGACGACTGCCGCTTTTTTGGGGGGGGGGGCATGTTTGAATTCTGAGGACACCCTAGTGAAAACACATATTTTCGTGCGTTTTGCTGGACGCAGGAAGGTCACATCAGGAAAACTCCTTTGATATTAATTCATTACTGAAAAAACCAAGAATGTATTTAGAGAAGCCTTGGTTAAGGACTTCATTATCCACAGACAGCAGAATCATCCTGAAAGAGCTTGGAGCGATTTCAAAACAGCTATAAATGCAGCAGCGATATCTGTATCTAACTTAAATCCAAAGGTTATGAAAAACCAATAGGTTTTTTGAAACTTCTAGTGAACTAACTGATAGAGGATCATTCCGACTGACTCTGAAAATGATGAAGAGCGTCAACAACTGAATTATGTACTAACAAAAAATCTGCGCAATATAACCGTGAGCAGCGGTGGGTGACAAAAGCATAAGCGATGGAAGCGACGGCGACAGTAGACAATGATAGGTAACTGTTCCGACTAGTCAATGATACCGGCACTAGAAAGCTGGATGTTAGTGAGACAATTTCTAGACTTTCAGTGTAGAAGATTGAACCGATGAGTGGAGCACCTCCGAAGCAGTTTAACTGGCCTCCAACTACTCCTTTCGCCGATTATCCCCAAACTACCTGAGTGAAAAATCGATACACATTCGTCAACTCTTAGTGAGGTTGTAAAGTAACTTAAAGTGAGGTAAAGCAGAGTGAGCGGATAGGTTAACTCTAGATGATGGTTCACCTTGAGTTGGTGAGTTGACTAGTATATTGTACAATCAACATAGAACCTGGCACATGTGTGCACCGGTTCAAGTTGCCATACCTCCATGGCAAGATTAACACCACCACCACTAGTAGAAATCACTTCAATAAAATAAAATAATAATAGTAACAAGGAATGTGAACATATAGAATATGGTTCAGGAGGCGTTGAAAGAAAGTAATGGAATAATTTAAAGCTCATGATTTAAAGGAGGACAATGAGTGAATACATCAGCGCCATTGTGACCGATTCTGGGCCATGTCACTCAGTGTTTCTAGACACTGGTTATGGTAATCGCGGGGACCCCATCCGGGTAGTCTGCAGCTACCGACACGACTTAAACCGGCAGTCAGTGACTTCATGGACTGATGCCATGTTTTAGTTTGGCCACCCCTAACTCTCTTCCATCCTATTCCTATATCAGCCAGCATTGCGCGTCGAGGAAGACGGTGGTTGGGCATACGCAACACATGTCCCAACCACCTCAGTTGATAAAGATTCACAACCTCATCGACTGATTTACCACTTTTGCCTAACACCCGTCGTCTAACCTCGTCATTACTTACTCGGTGATCCCAGCTAACGCGAGCGATGTTTCGTAGACATCGATGGTCGGAAACTAACAACCGTCGAATGTCATCTACCCTTAATGGCCACGTCTCACACCCATACAGTAAGACAGAGCGAACTGTTGCGCAGTACACTCTCCCTTTCGTTGAGAGACGAATATCTCGTCTACGCCATAGGTGACGTAAGTTGGCAAAAGCCAAACGAGCTTTTTGAATTCGTACTGAGATTTCGTCAGAGACTAACCCATTAGGGCTAATCAGACTTCCAAGATAAGTGAAGTGGTCGACGTGCTCAACTACTTCACTCCCTATCTTTAGTTCAGGGGTTGACGAAAACCAGTCCTGGAGGAATAGTTTGCATTTAGAGGGGGAGAAACGCATTCCGAAAATGCTTGCACTCGAGCTTATTGTTGTTAAAAGCTTCTGCATCGTATCAGCGTCTTCGCCGAACAGGACTATATCGTCAGCATATTCGAAGTCAATAAGTGGATCTCCTGGTAGGAGATCGATTCCTGAAAAGTCAGACGATGAAAGTGTAATTTCTAACAGTATGTCAACTATGAAATTAAACAAAAAATGGGGAAAGTGGGCAGCCTTGACGGACACCACTTGAAGTTATAAGTTCAGATGACAGTTCGCCATATGCTCTGACACGACTAATCGTGCTTCAGTAAAGAGCCTTAACAAGTTTTATGTACTTTTGGGGCACGCCTTTCAATGAAAGACACTGCCATAGAACTTCACGGTCTACGGAGTCAAATGCCGCTTTCAAGTCATGGAAAACCACTATTGTCGGCCGCCGAAAAGTATGTCTGTGTTCTATGATCTGACGAACGGTGAATATTTGGTCTATACAACCGCGACCAGTTCTGAAACCAGCCTGATTTTCTCGTATTTGGAGATCACGAGTTGCAGTTAAGCGTCTGATAATTATAGAAGCTAGTATTTTAGACACTATATTAGTCAAACTAATTCCTCTATGGTTATTACAGGACGATTTTGACCCTTTCTTATATACTGGGACGATTAACGATCGACACCAGTCAGACGGAGTTATGTCAAGTTCCCAAACCTTAGTCAAAATATCAGTCAGCCTGGTTGTCAATGTGGGACCACCATCCTTAAACACCTCTGGGGATAATCTGTCTGGACCCGCTGCTTTGCCTCGCTTTAGATTGGCTATAGCTTTTTCGACTTCGATAAGAGTCGGGGGACCTAAGTCGACTTTCCATTCTGGCTGTCTCGAAATAGTGGGAAGTTTTAGAGTAGCTGAAGGCCAACTAAACTGTTCCTTGAAGTGTTCAGCCCATCGTTCTAAACGTCTAGACTGAGAGCTAATAAGCGTTCCATCTTTTTCGGAAATCGTCTCACTAACGCTGGATTTTTTAACCCCAGTTTCTTTTATCAACTTGAAAAGTTGACTAGTGTTACCTATCGCCGCTGCCTTTTCCATTTCCTTTGCTTTCGTTACCCACCACTGCTCACGGTCGTTTCGCAGACTTTTCGTCAGTTTATGCCTGATTACTCGTCGCTCATAATCGTGTTCGGAGCCTGATGGGATAAGTCTTCGGGAGTCTATTAAATCAACAGAAGCCATTGAGATCCATTGATTTTCCTTGACATGTTGATTTAAGTCCTTGATAGATATCATTGTAGATGCCACAGCTGCTTGAACATCTTGCCAAGCAGTATCTATTTGGGACGCATCTTTATAATTGCCTAAGTGATTCCTCAGTTGTTCCAGGAATTTAATCTTGGCTGTTTCATTACTAAACTGAAATCTAAAAGGTTTTCCTGTGGTAGTTTTTCTTCGCCCGGTAAGACGCAAGCAAACGCGTGCTCTCACTAGAGCGTGGTCGGAGTCCAAACATGTACTCCAGAAAGATCGGTAGTCTTCTATTGAGCCTCTCCAACGGTAACTAATCGCAATATGGTCTATTTGAGTCCACCGTTGAGTAGGGCCAGGAGGTCTCCATGTTAAACGATGTCGCGCCTTATGCTTAAAGTTCGTGTTGGCTAAAAATAACCGATTATCTGAACAAAGCTGTAACAGATGATCGCCGTTATCCGTTCTCTGAGCTGGAACACTAAAGCATCCACCTAAATGTCTTTCAGATTGGTTCAAGCTACCTATTTGGGCGTTAAAATCACCAGCCAAGATTACCAAATCTGAGTGTTTGGCCCTATGAAGTGGTTCAGAAATTTTTCTGTAAAATTCATCTTTCACTTCATCCAGGCTGCAGTCGGTGGGAGCGTAGGCAGAAACAACGAAAAGACAACGGCGTGTGTCCCTATCTTTCCGAGTTCTTACTGAACCATTTAGTCGGACGGCACACAGGCGACTGTCGACAGGAATCCATTCAAGGAGTGCCTGTTCTGCTTTCATACTTAACGCAATACCTACACCGGCGAGACCACGAGAAGTTGCTGTTGAATCGCCAGATAAACGAAGAGTGTATCGCGAAGGTTGTTCATTCTGACTAGGTGAGGTCAAGTGGTGACCAGGCTAGGATCCTGTATGCGTGTTTCGGAGACGCAACATACATCAATAGCGCGGGATTCTAGTATATTAGCCAAAGTTTGGTAACTTGATGTCATCCTTTCTGTTGGTTTTGATCTCTTACAGTTTCCAGATTACAATAAGGGACAGAAATTTCCTTTTGATAACCGCAGGGGAATCAGTTTGGCTAACATAGTGTCTAAACTATTAGCCTCTGTAATCATGCAACGTTTATCTTATGCTTGGGAACTGCGAACTCGAGGAAACCAGGCTGCATTCAGGCCTGGGCAAGGATGCATTCATCAAATATCCACTCTGCATCAGATTCTAGAACATAGGCATGCCAACGTAGGGTGGTCGTGGTATTCATTTATTTACAGGCAACTGTCGACACCGTAAGTTGAGAAGTTCTGTGGTAGTGTTTGTCATTAAAAGGCGTACATCCAAATTACATAAAGCTCATAAAGGCTCTACTCGATTATGACTGGTCGAGTTAGAGCTTATGGCGAGCTGCCACGACGATTGTCAACCTCAAGTAGTGTTCGTCTAGGTTGCCCCTTATCTCCCTTACCTTAGGAATTAATCTCCTTTCAGTAAACTCACTCGTCAACTTAAAATACTCAGTCCTACTCGGTGATGGCGTAGCTAGTACACTGATTCTCTTGAGCATTTTGAGTAACATTGCATGCATATTCAAGATACATTTCTCTTCATGAGAATGAAAAGTGTTGCTCCAAGACTGGTCGAAAATATCGCCTAGATTTATCATAGGGAGTGAAGTAGTTGAGCGCATTGACCACTTCACTTATCTTGGAAGTCTCATCACTCCTGATAAATCGGTGTCTGATGAATACATTCAATTGCAATTTGTTGAATGTTTCGTGCTTAACTTACTTTTATACGGAAGTTTTATCCATAGCATTTTTTACTATTTTCGTACGTAATCTCAACTGATATCCCTCTTTTTTCTGTTTCTAGGTATTGTTTACCATATCCGGATCATATGTACTGTCGCCACCATCGTGTTCAAAATTGGAACAATAATGTTTTTCCATCATATAGAATTGGAAACCAACCTTTTGATCAATTTACTATTGATCAGGCCTACATTACGGCGGATGGCTTACTTCAGACACGTGGACATCCAACATTTAGGTGCTCTCCGGGACCAGTTCATCGAATTACACCACAACGACTGCCTAATTCGCATCCTGTTTTAATTAATTCTAATAATCGACTGAATAGTGTAGACACTCAAGGCAATGCAATGATTTGTGACGCTGCTGATACTGCAACATTTATGGACTCTATGACTTCGGCAGTGCGTAGAAGTAATAATCATGGGACAATAAATGCATTTAATGAAGATCTTGGCATAGATCTACCGTCCACCTATCCTTCTACCGGAACTCATTTATCTTCACCCAGTTTGTCTGGGATTTATTCTTGTTATGCTGGATCAAATCGTGACGACAATATTCGACCAGTTGATCTACATACTATTGATGGTGATGGTTCAGGACTACCACCAGATGTAGATGATGATGAAGCTGATGTTAGTCAAATAGTTTCTGAAGTGGGTTCACACCCTGTCTACGGCTATTATATGATTAGCTATGGCAATGAAACCAACGGTCACAATTCACGTGTTCCGATGACTAACGCTTCTACGCCTACGTCAAATAAACATCGTATAGGCTCTGGCTCTTTGCATACCAGGATGAATATTCGCCATCCTAATCATAAGATAATAACTCAAAGTAATGGTGAGTCGGCAAATGGTATTCCTGGACCCTACACTCGTAATCGAACTTTACCAGTTGGCGGTGTAAACTTTCGACACACAAACTTAACTGTTATCCCAGGTACAGTAAGTCATGATAATTGTTTAAGTCCGTCTGGATCAACTGACGTAAATGACATAGGTGTTGGGAATGTAGGATCCTCAGGATCCAATTCCAATGTTACACCGCATACCGTTTCCAGCTACATACCTGGTCCTGATGAATTCTATACAATCAATGATTCAGATGACCTAGAAATTAATTGGCCACAAGAAACAGTTGCTGGAGTAAATGGTTAATGTTTAATTGTATTATATTTTTCATGATGATCATCGTTTATTGCAGAGTTATTGGTGGAGTTAGCAATTTCACCTTGAAACTGTAATCTTAGAATGGTTGTATGTATGTTTGGTTAAAGGTCTATGCTACATAACCTATCTGTACGAAGTAGGAGTCTGTAATGAAATGGTGATCTGAAATTACCAATGTATTTCAGTTACTTCTTTGTTTTATTTATCATTAGATCGTCACTCTTCTGAGTTGAGTACTTTTAAATATTCCCTGTATTTATGTCACTTCGATTTATTTTGTATGTATAGTTCGATATCGCCGTTTTGCTTATATATATTAATTGAACCGATTGCCTTGTGTGTATGTTAATCTATATGTATAACAAGTTTATTTTGTATTCAACGTATTCTCTGCCAAAGGCGCCGTAGCTGTAAAATGTTTGATTACAAACTGTCTTGTAAATATTACTCATCCTACTTTATTCTCTATTTCTTTTTGTGAAATCTATGTGTATATTGTTATGCTGATATACGCGTACATTCATGTTGTTTATGTTCTCGTACAATAGAACAATACCGTCAAGCAGTAATAGCTCTTCTTGAAATGGTCTTTGTTTGCTTCAAATTGAATTTTCTTATCCTATATCAAGCTTTAATGAATTCCTTTTTTTAATAATCGCTAGTTTATTCATCTTCATATTAATATAAAAGTGTGCTTATCACTCGACTATATTACATTCTGTTATTTTTGTCATTATCAGTTGTATTGATTACTCTCCCATTTCCTTGTTGAACATCATCTCTACTACTTATAATTGTCATTACTTATAGTAGTAGTATTAAAAACACTGGCAATCTTCTTACACTTACATACTACTGCTACTACCCTCTTGTGTAAATAATATAAGTAAATGTTCATGTATGTGTGATTGGTAAGTGGGTATACATCAAATTGATAAAACAGAGAAAACTGATTTCAATAGAGAAAAAAAAACAAAAAGAACAAAGGTGCTATCCATTAATAATAATAGGTAAGTACACAGAGAAGTGAGTGTTACATCATTTTAAGTTATCTATCCAACTGAATATTAATTGTTAACAATAATGTGAATAGTATAAATTGTAAATCATATTGACAATTTTTTATATTATTTGTGCAAATTGTAGAATTCTCCAACTACAAAAGAGTAATAAAACAACATACATTTACATAATAACAATAATTTATCATAGAGAAGATTCATACTATTATTATTAATCATTACATTAAATAATTTATTACATAACTGTAAACATTAATATTTGATTGTAAATATCAATTTTATAATAATAATAAGTATTGTTATTATTACTATTATTATTATTACTATTACTAGTAGTCGTAGTAGTAGTAGTAGTAGTAGTAGTAGTAGTAGTAGTCGTAGTAGTAGTAGTTGTAGTTGTAGTAGGAGAAAAACTCCTGTTTCTTGTCGCTTATTTCAAAAATTTTCTATTGATTACTTTCATGAATAAAGTACAACTTTCAATGTATACTTAATACTACAGATTGTTTACTCATCACATTAATAGGAGAATAATATAAAATTAAAAGAATAAGAAAAAAACATTTGGTTAGTTTATATATTCTATGAACTAATAACCTTCATAATCAGGTTTGTAAGAATTTTTCCATACATTCAAGTAATTTACTCTAATATATATAACTCGACTAGTATTGAGATATGTGAGCAATTTATACATAATGGCTTAAATTCAATAGTGTTCTTTTGGTTAGTAATTTTAATTTTATGAATGAAATATCATATGTCTATAGGGATGGGGTGAAGAGGCGACTTTATGCGTAATCAATTCAAGTATATCTGATCTAGATAATTTAACAATGCTAATCAATGTGATAGTCAGAATAGTTATCCTAGTGGGTAGGTAATCTTCATAGTTGGTTTTCTGTCAATCTAATAACGCTGCCATTCTTTCAGATAGTAATCTAGGTTTATACATTTCCTTGAACAGAGGTAATACAAATAGGGTTTTCGTTTGATGTTTTTCACTTACTGAGTCTCCCTTCATTGGTCTGCATTTGAACGGTTAGGCTCTCTTATAATAGGCTTAAATTCTGGGAGAAACTCCACCACTCCTAGTTGACTTTAGTACTTATCTAAAGGAAGATAAGGGTAAGCAATTTCGTAGTTTAGACACTGTCTTATATTCAACTGATTAACTCAGCAATATTTATTCATTGCCATCTTTTAGTAGTTCATTCACTGTCGGATTAGCTGATTTCACACATCACAGTCTGTCATTGTGACTATGGAAATTCGCCTTGTGATTAAAAATAAGAACAACGCTATTTTACTAATAATCACTTGAAATATTCTTATATTCTAGCGATAACAACAACAACTAGTTTATGAAATCAGAATCCAGAAACATTTGTAGTGATTATTGATCTAATGAATGTTACACAACATTTCGGAGCAATCATCAGCAATGTAGGACCGCGTACGTACGCTCGTAGGTTCAACTTGCCATACCACATAAGCACTACGAGATAACAGAGGTAACGTAATAACAGAATACAAGAGGGAAGAGTAAGGTAAAGACGTGCAGAAAATAACAATAAAATTCAAGATCTAGAGGAGGTTAAAAAGTGAATACACTTGCGAAACTGTGACCGATTCTGAGCCATAACGCCTAGTGTCTCCAGCCACTTATTGCGATCATCACGCGGACCCTAACCAGGTAATCTACATCTACCAACATGGCTTAGACCAACAGTCAAGGACTTCATGGACTGATGCCATGTTTTGGTTTGGCCACCCCTACCCTTCTTCCATTCTACTTCAATCTTAGCCAACGTCGCGCGACGAGGAAGGCGGTGGTCGGGAATACGAAATACATGTCCCAACCATCTCAGTCGGTAAAGGTTAATGACCTCTTCGACTGGTTAACTATATTTCCTAAGACCCTTTTATCTAACCTCAATATTACTTATTCGACTGTTCCATTATATACGAGCGATGTTCCGAAGATTCCTATGGTCAAATATCTGGAGTCGACACATTTCCTGAGTTTTCATGGCCCACGTTTCGCAGCCATATGCTAAAATGGCGCGGACTGTTGCGCAGTACACCCGGCCTTTCGTTGAGACACGGACATCTCGCCTGCGCCACAAGTGGTGTGAATTGGCGAATGCCAATCGGGCTTTCTGGATCCGCGCTGAGATTTCGTCAGACACCGACCCACCAGGGGTGATGAGACTTCCGAGATAAGTGTAGCGTCCAACGCATTCAATTACTTCACTCCCTATAACTAATTTAGGAGAAGAAGCAGGCTAGTTCTGGAGTAACATTTTACATTTGGGAGGGGAGAAGCGCATCCCAAATATGCCTGCATTGTTACTCAAGGTGTTCAAGAGACTCTGAATATTGTTCGCGTCTTCACCGAATAGGACTATATCGTCTGCATATTCTAAGTCGACGAGAGAACCTCCTGGAAGGAGGGTAATTCCTGAGGAGTTAAAAGAAGTGAGTAAGATTTATAAGAGTATATCTATGATGAAATTAAATAAAACGGGATAAGGGGCAACCCTGACGAACCCCGCTTGAGGATAAAATTCCTCATGACAGTTCGCCATACGCTCTGACTCGATTAGTGATGACCTGGTAAAGATCCTTTATAAGGTTTATGCACTTTTGAGATTCCCCTTTTTAATGACAAACATTGCCACAAGACTTCACGGTCTACAGAGTTGAAAGCGGCTTTCAAGTCAAGAAATACAACTGTAGTTGGACGTTGGTAGATATGCCTGTGTTCGAGGATCTGAGCAATAATACTTTCATAGTTAACTTTCTATTGATGTATAAGCAAACATTAAATGGCAAGATTTTACACATTAAAAAAAACAAGAATCACAATTTTAACTCACCGAATCATCAATCATTCGACATTTGTTTGGAATTGGTGGGTACTTTCTATATGTTATTGGTCTTGGTTTTGATTTGTCAGGTAAATTAGTTAAGCATTATATTAAGGAGAAATATACAGTATTTCATTGATACAACTAATTGGTTTCATATAGTTAACTAAGATATATATCTGATCAAATATCATATCACTATAGTAATTATGCTACATATGAATTGAACTATATGATTGTCCCTATAGAGTTTAGTGCCCTGCATACATATATGGATTGAAGAAGACTTTATTAACGTCTACATAAAAGAAACTTTGAAGTGTTGCTTTTTTTAATTAGTTAAAAAACATATAGACGTTGAATTTCAAGCAACACATACGATATAAATCTGTAGTGTGTATCAGGGAGATAAATGTTAGTTACAATTGGCAAGATTGAACGTGATACTTTTTTTTAAAAAAAGAAACATCTATTAATCAATCTAGGTGTTGCTAATCGTTCACAGAAAAGTTACTTACTAAGAATTATTTAGGGAAGTTATAAATATCTATATCTTTGTTATAGAAAAGAAGCTAAGTACTGAATATCTTAGTAGTCAAAACAATTTGTATCTATAAGTAGGATTATTTTATTTAAGTTGGATTATTGCTGGCTAGCAGGATACAACACGCTCATTTTGTTCTGTTTGGGACTTGTCAGCTGGATATACCAGCATTCCTGTGTTAATATTCATACCAGGACTCGAATCCAGTTCGTTTCGTGTCAAATGCCAGTGCATTCACCACCGATGATTGAATCTAGGCAACTACACTTGTACTGTGGTGGATACTACTTATAAGGCCATCAATAAGTAGTAGGTAGCAGAGCGTCAAAGGGAATTAGGAAGAATCAGTAAACAGCATACAAGGCGAGTTGCGAGGTTGCAGAAAAGTAAAGCATGATTAAAATACCGAGAAGAACCGAGAACAACCAAGAGAAGCAAGCTAATAAACGACACAGTCCAGAGAACACGGAGGATGCGCAAATTGATGCTTGGAAGTAAGATATGTAACATTGTATGACATACTCTGTTTTCACCAAATAAATCATTACTTACCCAATTGGTCTTTTCACAATTGGTGTCGCTGCCCCTGAACGAGATGAAGGTGCCGTGGCCACAACCGTTCGAGGATGGAGACGTCAGAGCATTCCTGCAGCCGTTCGAAGCTATCGCGGAGCTGGTTGGTGTGCGAGGACCGAAAGCGAAGGTGACAGTCCTCGGGACCCTGCTGCGGGGACGGGCGAAGGCGGCGTTCGATGGTGTGGATCTCGCTGGCTGTGGGGCCGCGTGGGAAGATGCAGTGGCAAGGTTGATGTCTGAGTTCGACAGTCCTGCAGACAGGGAGTTGGCGTTGCAGCAGTTCAGGGCCGTGCGTCTGGCCCCAGACGGTGATCCGTCGGTGTTAGCTGCCACTCTAACAGGTCTGCTGCGTCGTGCTTTGCCATCGTTAGATGACATTTCGGGGGAGCAGCTGCTGACGTCCCAGTTCCTGGAATGTGTCCCGGACGACGTAGCCAGACAACTCCGACTGGCGCATGCGGTGCAGCCATTGGATGTCTTGGAGATGGCGCGATTATGCAGACAGTTGGCTAGCAAGACAGTCTCCTCGATAACCGAAGACAGCAGGTCGGCGTCTATGGAGAAGCGAATAGCCGAGCTGGAGGAGCAAGTCGCGGCGGTCCGAATCCGTACGGAGAAGGGGAGTAGGTGCTTTGAGTGTGGAGAACTCGGACATTACAGGAGGAACTGCCCGAGGAAACGACGACCAAGACATTTTAAACGTTACACACAGCCTTCTTTTTTTGAAACATCTTTTCGGGTTGTGGGATTGGTTAATAAGGGTGCATTGTATGCAAGAGTGCGTATAAACGGGAGAGTACTAGCTTGTTTAGTGGATACGGGTGCTGCTATATCCTTAATAGATGTAGGATTGTGTCGGCAGATCAGGGCGTGTTCACTAGCGGTGCAAACAGTGAGCGGGCATGCACTGGAAATCTTAGGAGTCTCAGACTGTTGTGTCGAAGTTGGAGATTGTGTCGTACGATACCCATTTGTAGTAACTAAAGGAATACAGCAAACAATACTAGGAGCGGACTTCCTTAGAGAGGTGGAGGCGGTAGTTGACACAAAGAACAAGACGGTAAACACTAAGTATGGACATTTTAGCATACATGGAAACAGCGAGATAACTAAGATACAAGCCACGATCTTACCGAGAGAAAACATAGAAAATATCAACAAGGTAGTAGCAAAATACGGAGGCCTTTTCACCGACGACGGAGAGGCCTATGGGTATTGTGATAAGGTGACACATGAAATCCCTATAAACAGTCGTAAAAAGACGATGTTCCACACACGCCGGATACCAGTTCATCTCGAGACGGAAGTAAATCGTCAAGTGGAAGAAATGCTGCGGGACGGAATAATTGAAGAGGCCGATAGCCGTTACAACTCACCTGTGCTTCTAGTAAAGAAATCCAATGGGAAATATAGATTCTGCGTCGACTTCAGAGAACTAAACAGCATAACTGAGTTGAAGCCATGTGCAATGCCAACTGTAGCCGAAACCCTGGATCGCTTACAACAAGCAAAGTTGTTTACTGTACTGGACCTAAGGTCAGGGTATTGGCAGCTACCGATAAAAGCAGATGACAGGTACAAGACAGCCTTCACTGTGGGTCACAAACAGTACCAGTTTAGAAGAATGCCATTTGGGCTGGCAGGAGCACCGTTCACATTTAGAAGATTAATGAACTTATTGTTACGGAATCTTGAGAACGTGGAGGTGTACGGGGACGATTTGGTGGTTTACAGTAAAACAGAGGCAGACCACATAAGACATCTAGAAGCAGTACTCAAACGAATCGAGGAGTTTGGGTTGCGCATAAATAAGAAAAAGTCGCAGATAGCCAAATGTAACGTCACACTGCTGGGATATAAAGTGGGAGATGGTGAAATGAAGCCGTTACCCGAGAAGATTTTGACTATCAAGAACATAACGGCACCCACTTCGAAAAGGAAACTCAGGCAGTTTATAGGAAGAGCAGCATTCTACAGCCGCTTTATAAAGAACTTTAATGAGATTGCTGCACCACTGTATAAACTATTAAGCAATGAAAAATTTATATGGACCGAGGAGGCGCAGAAAACCTTTGATCAGATCAAGCAGCTATTAAACGCAAAGCAGATGACATTGAGACTACCGGTCCGTGGAAAACAGTTCACAGTGGCCACAGATGCCAGTGATTTTGGCATTGGTGCAGTACTTCGGCAGGATGACGGGGTAGTGGAATATGCCAGCCGCGTTTTAACGCCAACGGAACAGAAGTACTCGACCATCGAGAAAGAATGTCTAGCGATCGTTTGGGCAGTAGATAAGTGGAGACCGTATTTGCTAGGCCAGCCATTTCACATTGAGACCGACCACAAGCCGCTACAGTGGTTGAAGACGGCAAGAGACCCCCGAGGAAAATTGTCACGATGGACACTACGCTTGCAAGAATATGATTTCACGATTGGCCACGTACCAGGAAGTCGAAACGTAATAGCTGACTACCTGTCACAACCGTGTGAGGACGCTTGCTTACCGGAAATTGCCTGTGGAGTCAACAGAGTACGAACAGACCTTGAAAGACTAGTTCGTTGCCAGAAAGCCGATCCAACGCTTAGGACGGTGAGACGAGCGCTAACTGAAGTAGTGGATGACGAATCAATGCACTTTAGAAGAGAGGTAAAGACGTTTTTAAGCCAAATAGACAGATTAAGATTAAATGCAGCTGGAGTGTTAACATGGAAAGACAACGATGGCAGCTGGCTAGCTGTAATTCCAAAGCCATTACGACATGAACTAATCAGTGAATGCCACCAACTAGCACACACAGGCGTCGCAAAAACCACTGGCCTCCTAAGACAGAGTGCTTACTGGCCAGAAATGCAAGAAGACGTGATGAGATACGTCCTCGCCTGCCCCCAATGTCAGTTAATGAAGGGTGATAAATGCATACGCACCTCGTTACAACCCATCCCCGTAACGACAGTAGGCGATCTGTGGTCAGTAGACGTAATGGGTCCATTTCCTCAGACATCGAGCGGTAACCAATACGTGTTAGTGATGACCGAGCATGCTACGCGCTGGGTAGAGGCTGTGGCGATTCCTGATCAACGAGGAAAGACGGTGACCGAAGCAGTGATGCGGCACATCGTGGCCGACCACGGCATCCCGAGGATGATATGTTTCGAGAGCGAAGAATTCACATCTCGCCTTGAGCAGTTAGGTATCAAAAGAGTCAGCACAACACCGTATCATCCACAGACCAACGGACTAACGGAGCGAAATAATCACACTCTTAAAGAATGGTTGGCAGCAAAGGGGGGTAACTGGGAGACAGAATTACCGATGATATTATTAGCTCATCGAGCATCGAATCAGGGAACAACAAAGAAGTCGTCATTTCAGTTGATGTACGGAAGGAGACCACGACTGCCAGGCAACATCATCGCCTGGCCTCAGTCACAAAAGTGGAATGATAGGAAATGGAAGGAACAGCGGAAACAAGCAGTGGAAAACATACAACGGAAACAGGAAATGGACGTTAAACGATCAGAACAGCATCGAGGGAATCAGCTGAGACACTTTTCAGTGGGAGATTTGGTGAAGTGTAGAGGACGGAGGAGCATAACGGGCGGTGGACTAGGTTCGAAGAAAGTACTCCCCAAATGGGAGGGCCCGTATACAGTCATCGATAGGCGTGGACCGGTATACACCATCAGGAAGGACAACAAAGAGAAGCGTGTAAACATAAGTCAATTGCAAAGATGGATGTGTTGGAATGATGAGGCAAATGCGCAGAAACAACCGGTGACCACAGAGGTAAGAAGGTCGGCGCGCATACGAGCACAACAGTTAAATGGAGGGGCGAGTGTGGTGGATACTACTTATAAGGCCATCAATAAGTAGTAGGTAGCAGAGCGTCAAAGGGAATTAGGAAGAATCAGTAAACAGCATACAAGGCGAGTTGCGAGGTTGCAGAAAAGTAAAGCATGATTAAAATACCGAGAAGAACCGAGAACAACCAAGAGAAGCAAGCTAATAGACGACACAGTCCAGAGAACACGGAGGATGTGCAAATTGATGCTTGGAAGTAAGATATGTAACATTGTATGACATACTCTGTTTTCACCAAATAAATCATTACTTACCCAATTGGTCTTTTCACAGTACAACAAGAGCGTATAGGCAACTTGAAGGTAACAATATCCTCTCCTTTTGATTCTACTTGCCAACAATAATCCAACTCATTTAATACTTGTGAACTATCGGTGTATCGAGGCAATCCGCTAAGAATGCATACGTGACAACAGTGACTGGTCAATATCAGTTCATGATAAATTAACGGGAAGATTGTAATACATTTCAATTATCAGATTATTTTACTTGTAAATAAGTAATGCATTCATTGAATTTACAAACATTCACTAATCACATGTCCTGCATAAGAAATGATTGTCGTATTACAATATTGATGTGAACTACTGATTTTCAATCAGTAATCATAAATGTAATAAGCATAACTCTTAATGTATAGTTATAAATTTGTATAACTATGAAGTAAAAGAGTACTATTGTCTGATTTTATAAACATAACTTTAATTACTAACTGACATAATTACATCAACTTCCTCGACTATAAAAAAGTATTAGACAGCGTGAATAGGAGAATATTATGCAGTCTTCTACAACATTATGGCATATCCGAAAAGATAGTCAACATCATACGGAATTCTTACGATGGACTACATTGTAAAATCATGAATGAAAGTCACCTGATAGATTCATTCGAAGTGAATACCGGTGTCAGATAAGGCTGCTTACTCTCGCCCTTCCTCTTCCTACTGGTCATCGACTGGATCATGAAGGCTGCAACATCTGAAGACACTCTCGGAATACAATGGACAACATTGATGCAACTAAATGACTCGAACTTGACAGATGACCTAGCTCTTCTTTCTCACACACATCATCAAATGCAGAAGAAGACGAACAATATAGCAGCAGCCTCGGCAGCAGTAAGCCTCAACATACACAAAGGGAAAAGCAAGATCCTTCGATACAAAACAACAAACACTAACCCAATTACACTTGACGGAGAAATTCAGGAACACGTTGAAACCTTTACATATTTGGGCAGCATCATCGACAAACAAGGAGGGTCTGATTTGGATGTGAAGGCGTGGATTAATAAGGCAAGGGCAGCATTTCTACAACTGAAAAACATCTGGAACTCAAACCAACTGTCAGTCAATATAAAAGTCAAAATTTTCAACACAAATGTGAAGACAGTCCTGTTGTATGGAGCTGAAACTTTGAGAACTACGAAAAGTATCCTTCAGAAGATACAAGTATTTATAAACAACTGTCTGCGTAAGATACTTCGGATTCGTTGGCCAGATACCATCAAAAACAACCTTTTGTGGCAGAGAACTAATCAACTTCCAGTTGAGGAAGAAATTAGGAAAAGACGCTGGAGATGGATTGGACACACACTGAGGAAACCCTCAAACTGTGTCACAAGACAAGCACTGACTTGGAATCCTAAAGGCCACAGAAACAGAGGAAGACGCAGGAACACATTGCATCGGGAATTGGAAACAAACATGAAGAGAATGAACAGCACTTGGGAAGAGCTAGAACGGAAAGCCCAGGACAGAGTTGGTTGGAGAATGCTGGTGGGCGGCCTATGCTCCACTCGGAGTAACAGGCATTGATGATGATATCTCTGATCTCTATTTCTTTCTATTAATACTAATTCTGTTACTACTTCCCCTAATCTGGGATTTGATCCGACAACTAAATCTCTATCTGCTAATTTGTGTATGGCAACTTGAACTGATGTACCATGTACCAAGTTCTTCGTTGTACCTCACTGTACTGACATAATTAGACTAATAGGTTCAGATTAATAGATTTCTCAGTATCATTTAGAAATTATCAACTTATTGTATTGAAAAAAAAGGTTGCTTGAGAATCATACAACTGTTCCATTCAAAATGTCATTATTAATCGTATTCATTTCATAGTGAAGAAAAAATCTTTTTTTTTCATAAAAACAAAAAAAAAGGATATTTACTAATCGAGCACCATAACGAAATTGTTTACGACAATTACATTTGCATTGAATTGATTGTGATCCTGATAATACAATATTTATTAATAAGAATAAATTTGTTTTCGGGATTCTTTTCATCAACCAACGTCTTAAAAAATAAAAATAAAAAAAACAAAACAAAATTAAGAAAATGTATTAATCTTGTTAATCAATTCAATACAATGTATAACTCAATCAATGTAACCTAATATGTAGTACACTGTTAAATTCATGATATTTTATGATAGTTTATTTAAATGAATATAAAATGAAATGTAGATGTTTACACATTTTGAACTACAGTGCAGTGAATAAATGTAGTCTTATGTAATAACAATTGCAGTCTATTAACATATTCATAGAAGTAATAGTTACTTTAATTGATATTATGAAAATATAGTGTTCAGATAATAGATTATAGTATAGGGAGAAAGAATGATTTTATTAAAATAAAAGTATAAAATAACTTTATAATTGCTATTTAAAGGAGGACAAAGAGTGAATACACTTAAGTCATATTCACTCAGAGTATCCAACCATTGTTACAACAGTCAAGAGGACCCCAATCCTATAGTGTACAGTTGTCAACATGGTTCAGATTGGCAGTCAATGACTTCTTGTTTTGATGTAATGTATTAGTTAGACCGATCCTAGCTTTCTATCATCCTACTCCAATATATCTGTCAACATCACACATTGAGGTAGGTGATGATTAAACATGCGTAATAGATGTCAAAGGTAAATCAGTCGATGAGAATTCACAACTTCATCAACTGATTCACCATCTTTCCCTCTTAATAACCTGCATCTAACCTCATTATTTCTCATATGGTGATTCGACGAAATACAAACGATGTTTCAGAGACACCGATAATCAATTACTAATACCTTATGCCATCTCTCAATGGCCAAGCTTCAGATTTGTGTAGGAAGACAGGAAGGACTACTATGCAGCATTTTTGTCGTTTTGTTTAGAGACTGATATCTACACTACTGTTACAGTGAAATCGGCAAAAGTAGAACGAGCTTTTCGAATCCATCAACGAATTCATCAGTCACCAACCCACCAGGGCTGATCAGATAACTGAAGTGGTCAACACTTCGTGTGTTAAGTATATATATATATATATATATATAAGCTTTAGTGTTGACTCGGCCGAATGACTGATGATGATATAAAAATCAGTAGTGTCTTTTAATCAAATAGCATTGGAAATCTAATTAGTTGTTTTTACAATCAATTTTATAACACACTGACATGAGTTGTAAAAGATAATGAGTACTGGACAATTGTTTTATCCTACTTTAGAATTCACTGAGGAATGTATATAACTAACAAACACATGGTAGGAAGTAATAATACAAAACCATGTTTTGATTTTTCAGTACTTACCGTCCTCCACATTCATTACAATATTCCCCTGTAAAGTCGTTAACGTTTGACACTCCACTAATTGGTGAAATATCATGAGTCGCTGTCACTTGTTTCGTGACATCATTATTTTTTTTTAGATTTTGTAGTACAACATTATATGTAACAAATCTTTCAGTACATGGTGTCAACGGTTGTTTACAGTCTTCTAAACGATTAGCTAATTGTGGCATTCGTTCTCTTACAACTTCACATATAGCTTCACATGCATAACGTCCAGTGTAACTGCTAGTTCCAGCTCCCGAATGACAACGTTGTTGTACAGATCGATGAACACAAGCTAATAAGCTACCTGGAACTAGTTTTCCTCCTTTCCCTATCAAAGCAGGACCCAAATTTATCGGAATTGCAGTTGTTGATTCAGTGTAGTTAATAAATTCATCAGCAGTATTATTAGTGATAGTGTTTTCTGATTGTGAATCCAAGATTGATTGAATGTGAGCAATCTGTTCTTTGCGACATGTTTCTATAGCTGTTAATGCTCTTAAGTGTGCATCGTAGGGATCTTGATCAATCCTTCCAAAAAGTCCATCTATGGACTCTTCTTTCAATTCAGGCACTAAAATACTCTCTGTAATCAGATTTATATCTGATTGATTATGTAGTGAAGTACTTGTTATCTGTGTTGTTTTTGAAGTTCTAATAATTGATTTATCTTGATTGTGATCATTATGCAATTCATTGTTAATAAGCTTTTGATTATCGTCAAATGGTTGTTTTTCACGTGTATATATGTGTGATTGTATTGGATTATTCACTTGTGAACTTGCATCAGTATGTTGATCTGGTAGATTGTGATATGGGCTATTTCTATTCTTAATCTCTTCATCTATACCATAATACATTAGATTTTGATGAACCATAAAATCTTCAGGTGGATTTCTACTTTGATATGATGATAATGTATCAGGATATGCTTTAGCTATTGATTCTTCTGGTTCTGAATATATACTCCATTCTGTACAATAAATACATTTCAATGGTAAACTATCATTATCAAAACTTAATAGTTAAATATAAAACAACATGATTTAAATTGTCTTTTCTTAATTTGTAATTCAAGAGATTTAGCTAGAAAGAAAAAAAACTTGAGATGAATATATCTCAATTATTAATATGAATCAGTAGATTGTATTGATCAATGTGTGTATTGGGACGGCCTCCATAAACCTCAACGAAGCATCCAGAACCCCTGAATGAGCCAGAGACATTCTATCCAATCACTGAGCAACAGAACCTTCCAGAATCTCGACGTGGCGCGTCCTGGTTGGGTAATAGTTGAAACTTCTTAGTTCGGATTGGATAGATTATAATGATGATTTCGTTGTTGCAGAAAACTATAAATATACGAATATTTTCTACATAACTCACTTTCTATCTTACTGGAATAGAGTTTCCTGCCCACTCGCCTTCTGAATTTACGACTAGGAGGCATCAAGGCGTTCGAGTGATAAAGTTGTCTGTGGCTAGTCAAGCTATCAAGTACGAGACATAACAATATGAATATTGTTGTAACCACATAGTCAAATTGACTAGTCTTTAATATTAGTTACAGTATCGCGAGTGTATTCACTCTTTATCTTCCTGTTAGATTTTATCTCATTACTCTTTCGCACATACGTTTGCTTTATTCCTTCTAGTTGAATTATACGATCATGTGAATCTTGTAAATTTGATTTCATCGTGATAATGTTGTATGGGCACATGTTGCGTCCTGTGTAGTTTATGATTGACTGAGTCCTTAATATCGACTAATTTTCATCTTTCGTATACAATTGAAATTGTGTACATAGAATTTATTTCTCTAAATTATGTTTTCTGCTTTATTAAACTATAGGAAGAAATTATCTTAAGTTTATTAATGTTTGGTGGTATATGTATATTAAAACAAATTATTCAACAACGAAAATTTTCTTACTACTACATACATGTATGAAGGACAAAGTACGTCATCCGACCAATTCGATTTGGATCTATTTGTTCACCTGATTCTGTGGAGCTAGGTACATAGGTCGTTCACTGAGGAACATCTGTAAACACTTGCAACAGCATCTACCAGCGTTGTTTAGTAAGCAACAGCGAGAAACTATGAGATCATTTATTCTACAGTATGTGCTTGGTCACGTCCATGCAAGTCAGGTGAATCCAATGTTAAAATTATTTAGAAGATCAAGCTTTATCTACCGAAAGGTGTCCGCTTTCATTATCTTCGTATTTCACAGGCATTAGTGAAGCTCTATATAAAGCCAGATTTATGTGTACAGAGACAATTCTTCAGATCACCTTCGTTACCATGGCACTAAGTTCCTCTCTAATCTCCCTCCATTTATTAATCTTATTATTTATTTATCATACTTTTAGTACACATGTTACCTTGTCCATTTACAATTTCTACATTTGAATATATCCCCTATTAGGATGTATTCATTGCATTCAACGCATTATTATTACAATTATATATCACCTCGATAATTCGTTTATAATAACATTACTCTCGACCTTCAAGTCATCCATGACATTTTTAGTCAATCCTGGGAGGATTACCTCCATACAACGGTAGATTTTAGGCAAGAATTAGGTTGGATTCTACTTGCTAGCCACAACCTAATCTAATTCGTACTTATATTTTATGTGTGTATTCTGTTACTGAATATCTAATTTGTTGTCTAAGAAGCTTCTGTCATTAAAATTGTTAAATGTAATAAGAAACCTTAATAAAATCATATTCCTAGAGGAGCATAAGTTCCATCAACGGATGCTGACGAGTGTCAAGTAGCATGAGACCTAGGTTCATGGTCTCCTGCTAACTATCTTCAAACCTGCTCCCACTTTTACTTTTTGATTACTCATGCAAATTTAAATAGTTTGCATATAAATATACTCTGAATGAACCCGAATTAGGCAGATCATTCATAAAAACTTGAAGTAACAATAGATTGGAAAGATATTTTATAAGAATCCTTTAAAGAATTCATACTAATAAGATTGGCGGGGACAGGTAATGGAATTGATTAGAAACACATTCTTTGATGTCACGTATACTCTTGAAATATTGTAGTATCTTTTAGCTTTAATTATATCGGAATAGTAATTCAAAGAATAAAAACAGTAGATTATACTTTTCAACTGATAAGTTCACTTTTATTACACAACTTCCTTCAAACTTGTTAGAAGTGAGACAGTTATCACCAATGACAATGGGTGATCGTCGCACTATATATCAAAAATTGATGCGGGGGGGGTAGAAAGTCTACTACTGAATACCTGCCCAGTAGTGCTGAGCATTAGGCGTTCGACAACTTGAAGCCAGTAGGTCATAATCTACGGTACGCACTGTTGAGGAGTCCCATACTAGAACGAGACAGCTGTTCAGTGCTGCATGATTTTCAATGGTACCCTAGGAGCATCAATCTGTGATGAATTCAATCAACCAAAACTTTTTCTGTTTATATATTTTAATTCACATCAAATAAGACCAGTCAGTGTGACTTCAATGCTGTCTGTATGTTCATACTATTAAATTTTAGTAGTTAATATACCATCAGCAACTATAACAAATTGTGTTGTTCAGATAATAGATAACTTTTATGAGAACTGTCACTTGATAATTATTTCCCAAATCCCTAACCTAACGTATTGATTGTCTTGGGTTAGAAAAAAGGCCCTCATCTAATTTTCAGTTATAAATTTAATTATTTAAGTTGAACTGTGACCACCAAGCGGAATCCAGGAAACACGTTTCGTCTTATTTGGGACCCGTTGACTGGATGTATTTGCATACCAATGTTGATGTTCACAAAAGGATCCGAACTCGGCCCGCTCTGTGCCAAACGCTACCGCATTCACCACTAGACTATTGAGTTTAAGCAGCTACACTTGTGCAACGGGTACATAGGTAATTGAGATGAACTTGTATCTCCCCATTGATTTGTTATGGACTGAAGCTGACCAGTCTATGTTGCTATATGTGCATCTTGAACGGATTGCTTCAATATAACTGTTAATCACAAGTATTATTTAAGTTGGATTGTGACTGGGTTCGAATCCTGGTGTGAACATTAACATTGGGATGCAGGTACATTCAGCCAATGAGTCGCAAATAAGATGAAATACGCGTCCTGGATTCCACTTGCCAATCACAATCCAATTCAAATAATACTTGTGAACTATCGCTATATAGAGGTAATCCACTTAGGACGTATATATACACATATATGGCAACAGTGACTGATCGATTTCAGTTCATTATAAATCGACGAGAAGATCTGAATACATTCAAACTCTATTGGGTTAGTTCAACTGAAATTAAAACTTTCACCTTATTAGTTGACAATCACATATCCAATTATAATGTACTTCTAAAGAAGAATGTCAAACTTTATCATTTGGTTACAAGTGAGTGTTGTGGAGATAGTTGACTGTCAGTTTTGACATCACGAGTTAGCCTGAATTGGACAACTATTGATCACCAAAAACTGGCACTGGACAGCTATTCCGTCCTAGTGCGAGACTCTTTAGTAGTGCGCATCCATGAGAGCATCGGGGATCGAACCCAGGGCTCTCTGGCTCCGCGGCGAACGCTTTATCATTAGACCAGTGAGTTGACTCCTAACCATTGATATTTATAATTCAGTCGATTCATGATACGTTTGCGTGACCTCATTCATCGCCATCGGTGGGTAAGTGCGTCACTCCCAATACAGTTGAACTACACTGGTCATATCTCACTAAAACTCCAATGCTTCCAAGTGATTAATGGTTGTCTAATGCAGACCAATTCATGATATCAAAATTTGACTTGACTTGACATTTTTTTCTCTAAATTATATGCGTGTTTACATGAAATGATAATTTTTAGTATAACTTACTTTGACCATTTACAATTCTGTATGATAAGAGATTGACGAAACCAAATATAAATCTATTGAAAAGTTAATAATAAGAAAAACTGGTTGACAATATTATAAAATATAATTTATAGTTATTAGTTACCGACTAATTGATTGTGTTATAAATAGGATATATATATATATATATGCTCCAGGTCTTTGATCATAGAAATCTTCGAAATATCGCCCGTATATCATAGAATAAACGAATAAGTAATATTGATGTTCGACACAGAATACTAGGGGAAAGCAAGATAAAACAGCCGACGAAATCACCGACTATTGGTCTGATCCATTTTAATAGGTGTGAACTACTTGGTTGGGGTCCAGGTGACGATCGTAACCAATGGTAAGAGACATTGACTGATATGGTTCAAAATCATTCGCAGTGGCGTAGGTGCATCGATTTATTGTCCTCTTCCAAGTTCTAAGCTTCTGAATTCATCATATAATTTTCTGTTCATTGAATTATAATGTTCCTAAATCTTATCTTCAATCTCTAATCCTCTCTATTAATGCTAACTCTGTTGCTACCTCTGACAATTTCATCTGTGTCAATTAATTGAGGCATAACAACTTGAACTGATGTGTGCACGTATCAAGTTGTAACTGACTAACTGACTGACAGCTGAAATAACACCTTCAAGTCGTCTACTTTGAAAAGCGTTCACTCCAAATAGTTTATTTTTGCTAATAAATCTCATGATGTAATGAATTATTGGCATATTATTATTAAATGAAATTGCTGTAGTTTCGGTGTTACATATACTTATATACAATTTTCTATAAAATTACTTACTAAGTGACTGTGGTTGCTATCTTATGATCAGTGAACTCAACTACCTTACTCTTTATAGTCAAATAAACACAGCTATCAGTCACCAGGTCAGTTATTGTCATTTTAACGAGGACAACTTGTCTCAGTAACTGAATATGGTGTTATATTTTAGTTGGGAGGATTCATAAGACTATTTCAATTGCCTTAGTTGAATATGGATTGGGGCACATATTAAGCATCGGCTAGACACATTCCAGTCGTTGTGATTAAATCACAACATACGTAAACCTATTGTTAAATATATTTATTTGATTGAATACGCCAAACACTGATGTTGGCAAGGTACCATAGAAAATCAAAGAGCACTGGATAGCTGTTTTGTTCTAGTGTACAACTCCTTATCAGTACTCAACCCGATTCCTACCCTAGAGGTTTAAGGATGACGAATACCTAAAACCTCCAGGACATTGGGTTAGCATCTAATCGTAGAAATAAGGATATCAATCTCCACAAAAATAACTATCTCAATTATCTAAGTTTTATATAGTAATATACTCGAAAAGTGTTTTTCTGCACAGTATAGTAGTTGACTTTACGTTATAACTGATTGACTGACTAATTGATTAATAATAGTCGACAACTAATGACCATCATAATTACCTGTAAGTTTAAATTGTTTTCTAATAATGACTTTTATTATGCTTAACCATTAATGATAGATGCCTAACGAGGAATGTTATTTCTTCGAGAATATTAAGTAATCACTTAAAATAACTATTGTAATAATGCACACTATACGTGTAATTCATTCATTCATTCATTTATCAACAACATAGAACCGGGTACATACGCCCGTAAGTTCAAGTTTCCATACCGCATTAGCACTACGAGATTACATTTACAGAGATAACACAACAACAGAATATGAGAGGGGAGAGTAAAGTAATAGTAGAATTCAAGATCTAGATGAAGTTAAAGAGTGAATACACTTGCATCACTGTGACTGATTCTGAGGCATATCGTCAAGTTTCTCCAGCCATTTATTACGACTATCGCGCGGATCCCAACCAGGTAATCTACATCTACCAACGTGACTTAGACCAACAGTCAAGGACTTGAGCATTTAATTGATTATGATCATTCAACTATTCCTCAAATCGATTTTAAGCCTGTTTACAAGAATCTGTTCTAATCTATCCAGATCTCTTCGTATTCAACTTCTTAAAATAGTAAACGCTTTAGTTATTTATGTGATATGAAGCTTGAATTTTGTGTACAAAAAAAGTCTTTTGTTTGTTGTCACAGTTCCAATGTTACTATTATTATTATTATTATTATTATTATTATTATTATTACTAATATTAATAGTAGTATAAATATTGGTGTAATGTTTCCCTTCCTACCGAGCTCACCACTCTCCTTTGCTATGACTTTCACTTACAAGTATTACACTTTGACTTGCCAGTTTGTATAATATTATTCAATATGTTTCAGTGTTGATTTATTTCATATGAAGTTATTTATTTGATATGATTGAATAATTTAATAATGAATTCAATAAGACAAGAACTATTCATTGAAATCTATAGTTTTTAGTAACTATTAATTACATAATGTAGATAGAAATAGTCATTTTACTCCCCTTGAGCATCATTTCTCTTCTACTGTATGTAATGTGTATTCATCTGATCTTCAATCAATGCCTGTTACCGCAAGTGGGGCACAGGCCACCCACCAGTATTCTCCAACCTACTCTGTCCTGGGCTTTCCTTTCCAGCTCTTTCCAAGTGCTCTTCATTCTCTTCATGTCTGTGACAAGTCTGGACGGAGACATGTGATTGGCTAATATTGTTTGTCTGACATATGACATTGATCAGGCTTGTGAATATATCTTGTGTATTATTGGTTATAATATATTCGTGTGAGTAACAAGTGAGCTTCTTGATAATCGGTCGGATCTTGTGTCTGTGCAATAGACTAAGGCAAGGCTGGGTGTTAGCAACAGGCGATAGCTCGGCAGATAACAGAATCGATAATAATCGGCCGCCCCGGTGCGTTCAGTTATAACAGTGGCGACGGAGATTTAAAACGAAAGAACCTACGTCTGGTCTAACAGCAGTGACGGTGACTGAAGACTGAGTTCAAATTTTTATTATTGTGGAAGGTTTCGTACGTCATAATGGACGATATTAGGTTGTTATTGCAACAACAGAACACTCTCATCGAGCTTATGGTCAAGAGTTTAGCTGTTTCACAGAAGTCAAGCTCGGAGAATTTTTTTATGACGTCGGATGCCGTTATGAACTCGATATCACCGTTTATGTATAGTCCTGATGATGAAATTACCTTTGAAACTTGGTTTAGAAAGTATAAGGACTTATTTATGAATGATTGCAAAGGTTTGGATGAAGGTTCAAAACTCAGACTATTACTTCGGAAGCTTGGTGTGTCTGAGCATGATAAATATTGCAACTATATCCTCCTAAAGAAGCCTGCCGACCTACAGTTCACAGACACAGTTGAGTGTCTGACTCGCATGTTCGGAGATAGGTCATCTCTTTTCCATACACGATACAGCTGTTTTCAATTAGTCAAGAAACCCCACGATGACTATTTGACCTACGCCAGCCTTGTAAATGCCCACTGTGAGAGGTTCCGACTGCCCGAGATGACCGCAGATCAATTTAAATGTCTTGTATTTGTTTGTGGTTTAAAGTCGCCAGCAGATGCAGACGTTCGCACTCGCATATTATTCAGAATCGAAGCTGATCCGCATATAACCCTACGGTCTGTTTCTGAGGAATGTCAGCGGATAGTAAATCTGAAGAACGATACTCAGCTGATAGAGTGCCGAGACTCCATGGAAATTAATGTCTTGCATAAGTCCACACCAGAGAAAAGAACTTTAACGAATGATCAAGTAAAGCATAGAATGAATCGGAGGTTACGATGCTGGATGTGTGGTGACTGTCACTTTTCCCGAGTTTGTCGTTTTAAGAAGAGTATTTGCTTTAAATGTGGTAAAAAAGGCCACATCCAGAAATGTTGCAAGTCTACAATGAGGAAAAATGATCGTTCCAGTGATTCCTGGAAGTCTAATAGCGTGAACAAGCGTCAAGACATCTAATGTAATTCTAACGTTACACTACAAACTCGAGGAGTGAGTTGCTCGTCGAAGAGAAAATTTGTGACACTTTAATACAAGAGTAAACCTATCAGGCTACAAGTGGATACTGGGTCGGATATTACTATGATCTCAGAGGCAACATGGTCAAGCATCGGAAGACCAAAGTTGCATCCTATATCGCATAGAGCCAAAAGTGCTACTGGTGGAGATATAATTCTTCGTGGTGAAGTTCTACTGAATCTTACTTTTCATGGTAAATCTAAATCTGGCAAATGCTATGTTTCGAAAAACTGTAAATCCAATTTACTGGGTATCGATTGGATTAGTAAATTTGGATTGATGGATATACCTCTCAATGTGGTATGTAATCGAGTAGCGCATGATTGAATACAACCTTATGAATCACTCTCAAATGTCCGAGCCAAAAGATTTGCAGATATTTTTAATCGAGCTTTGTTAAAATGGGGAGAAGAAGTTATCAACGGTGGTGGGAATGTTTATAAAAAAACTCGTGAATTCAACATTGGTGAAACTGTTCATGCACGTGATTACAGGCCTGGTAGGCCTAAATGGATCAATGGGACAATTGTTGCTAAGACGGGCAGAGTGGTATATGAAGTAAGGGTGGGTGACATGGTGATGATACGATATACTAATCAACTGAGACATAGAAGAAATAATGATGGTCCACCCTTGTAAAGTAGAGTCCCCATGGCAATCGTGTATGACACATTTGATATACCACTGCCTACGTTACCGCCTATGCGACATCATATGAAGATAAATGAAGGTCAGAATGATATGAAGTGTAAACAGGGTAAACTATTGCTAATTGATCCAAAAGCCAAGTCATATACTAAAGAATGGAGGTGACATGTCTGGACGGGGACATGTGATTGGCTAATATTGTGTGTCTGACATATGACACTGATCAGGCTTTGTGTATATATCTTGTGTATTATTGGTTATAATATATTCGTGTGAGTAACAAGTGAGCTTCTTGATAATCGGTCGGATCTTGTGTCTGTGCAATAGACTAAGGCAAGGCTGGGTGTTAGCAACAGGCGATAGCTCTGTCCTGGGCTTTCCTTTCCAGCTCTTCCCAAGTGCTCTTCATTCTCTTCATGTCTGTTTCCAATTCCCGACGAAATGTGTTCCTGCGTCTTCCTCTTTTCCTTTGGCCTTCAGGATTCCAAATTAGTGCTTTTCATGGGACACAGTTTGGTGCTTTCCTCAATGTGTGTCCAATCCACTTCCACTGTCTTTTCCTAATTTCTTCCTCATCTGGAAGTTGATTAGTTCTCTGCCACAAAAGGTTGTTTTTGATAGTATCTGGCCAACGAATCCGAAGTATCTTACGCAGACAGTTGTTCATAAATACTTGTATCTTCTGAAGGATACTTTTCGTAGTACTCCGAGTTTCAGCTTCATACAACAGAACTGTGTCTACACATTTGTATTGAAAATTTCGACTTTAATATTGACTGAAAGTTGGTTTGAGTTCCAGATGTTTTTCAGTTGTAGAAATGCTGCCCTTGCCTTATTAATCCACGCCTTCACATCCAAATCAGACCCTCCTTGTTTGTCGATTATGCTATCCAGATATGTAAAGGTTTCAACGTCTTCCTGAATTTCTCCGTCAAGTGTAATTGGGTTAGTGTTTGTTGTTTTGTATCGAAGGATCTTGCTTTTCCCTTTGTGTATGTTGAGGCTTACTGGTGCCGAGGCTGCTGCTATATTGTTGGTCTTCTTCTGCATTTGATGATGTGTGTGAGATTGAAGAGCTAGGTCATCTGTCAAGTTCAAGTCATCTAGTTGCATCAATGTTGTCCATTGTATTCCGAGAGTGTCTTCAGATGTTGCAGTCTTCATGATCCAGTCGATGACCAGTAGGAAGAGGAAGGGCGAGAGTAAGCAGCCTTATCTGACACCGGTATTCACTTCGAATGAATCTGTCAGGTGACTTTCATTCATGATTTTACAATGTAGTCCATCGTAAGAATTCCGTATGATGTTGACTATCTTTTCGGATATGCCATAATGTTGTAGAAGACTGCATAATATTCTCCTATTCACGCTGTCTAATGCTTTTTCATAGTCGATGAAGTTGATGTAAAGTGGTGAATTCCATCCAATTGATTATTCAACAATGAACCGTAGAGTATCGATTTGGTCAGTACACGATCTGTCTTTACGGAATCCTGCCTGTTGATCTCGGAGTTGGCCGTCGACTGGGTCTTTTTTTCTGTTCAATTATACTCTGTTGAAGACGTTTCCTGGCACTGAAAGTGGAATGATGGCTCTGTAGTTGTCACAATTGCTGAGATCGCCTATCTTTGGTATCTTGATGAGATAACCTTCTTTCCAGTCTGCTGAAACTTGTTCTTCTCAAATCGTCCTGTAAAGTATGTGGAGTATCTTTAAAGTTGCTTCTATATCTGTCTTCAGTGCCTCTGATGGTATGTTGTCTGGTTCTGCTGACTTACCGCTTTTGATCTGTCTGATGGCCATTTAGATTTCTTTGATTGTTGGTGGGTCTGTGCTTATAGGGAGATCTGTGGCTGCTGCAACCCTAGGGGGCTCTAGGCGCAGTTCATTTGATCTCATAAAAATTTTATTTCAATTGTTGATTAGTTATTGTTATGGCGTGAATAAAGAGAGGGTTTTGATTGGTTTTCGCGAACGTCAATGGAGTGTGCTTAGTTGATAATGAGCGACTGACCTAAGCCCACTCAACCCCAGGCCGACAATAGAAGAACCAGAATTGGGAACTGGAAAAGCGGGAAACTGAGAACGTATTGTATTTTAATCATGCCTTTATGTATATACATAAAATCAGTCACACAGTGGACCAATCAAGAATCTAACATTGATACACAACCAAGGAAAGAATGGCAGTGAATGGGTACAAGTGTACACAGTTAAATAAACGTAGTTCATACTAATAAACAATATGCTAAGTGTAAATATACTAAACGATAGGACCGGGCAAGGGGAACATAACAGTCATTGAAATGAAATGATTATACTGTCAACAGCTATAATAAATGAAATAATGTTGTAAAACACAATTCTCGAAGATAATCAATCTTCTTTAGGTGCCCGGCATATCAGTTATTCACTCTTTCAAGTGAAATTTATTAATCTATCATTTGACTAATTAATCAATCAATTAAGTAGTAGTCATGGTAATATAAATAAAGTTAGTGAATATTTCATTAAAATAACAATGATTTGTAAAGATTGGTATCACAAATTGATAGAAGTGGGAATTTGCATCATTGAATGCAAGCCGGGCATGTACTGCAGAGATCTAAGTGTTTGCCAATCTAAAGTCTCTAGGGTGGAATGTAGGGTATAAACTGCTGAGAAGTTCTCATACTAAGACAGTTTAAAGTTTACTGATGACATCGTTTAGAATGACAACGAAAACTTTACTAATTAAACTATTCAACTTATATAAATGAATTTTTAAGATAATCAAAGTAAAACAATCACTTACAAAACTGTTTCATTTACAAACCATAGAATAATTTTTAGTATAAATTGAAATGGCTAAAAGAGGAGAAAAAAAAGCAAAACAACAATATAAAAAAGAACAAATCTGATGTAATCAATGTAATAGAATGAAGAACATTGTCTGATGGAGATGTTGTTAATACGTAATTAAATATCTGTTAACACTGTCATCATTGTCTACTTCAGTATCATATAGATATGATCATTTGAATACGCAGAGTAATTTTATCGTTGACACTGATTATCAGTAATGGAAAGTAACCAATCAAGTTATACACATCTATTCATTTGACATGTTTAATGAAGTTCTACTGTAGAATGTATTCACAATTCTGATATCACGAATTGATGTGAATCAGAAAGCTCTCGGTCACCTGGAAGCATTGGACAGCTGTTTCGTCCTAGTATGGAACTCCCCAGCATTGTGTATTCACGACCCCATCGGCGATCGAACCCAGGACGCTCTGGTTTTGCGACGAACGCCTTACCATTGGACCACTGAGCTGGTTTCGAACGGTTGATATCTGCAATTCAGTCAATTCGTGATGCGTTACGCGACCTCCTCAATGCCAACGGTGGGTTACTGTCCCACACCCGACATAGCTGAATTGACTGAATTGAAAATATCAACCGCTAAGACCCGACTCAGTGGTCGAATGGTAAAGCGTTCTCAGCGAAATTAGAGGGTCTTGGGTCCGATCCCCGATGAGGTCGCGAATGCGCAATGCTGGGCTGTTCCATACTAAGACGAAACAGCTGTCCAGTGCTTCCAGGTGACCAAAGGTTCTCTGATTCAGATTAATTCGTGATATTAAAATTGACAATTAACTATCTCCACAAACCCCCCCCCCCCTAATATTCTCAATTTATTGAATATATAGTACTAATATCTGAAATGATTGACAGATTCTATTAATTAACTACTTGAAGTTACACTTTCATCATCAATATGATTACATGAAAACTATGTGAATACACATTGTGAATGATACATACATATATATAGCAATGTCAATCGAAATTAACTCGAAGCAATAACAACAGTAACTCCGCCTGTAGCCCCTAGGGTTGCTGCCGGTCCCAAGCTCGGATAAAGGAGGAGGGTTGGGCATGGGGCTAGCAACCCCATCCCGTAAAACAGCAAACGTGATAAAAAAACGCTAACCAGTAAAAACCTTTATAACCATTTTTACTCTGCCCTGGGAGTTGGAAGGTATGTTATGACGCCTCATGGTGAAAGCCGAGTTTCTTCGGAAGCCACGAGGCCGATGTCTCTTCTGACAACCAGAGCAACAATTAATATAGGTACGTGGAATGTCCGCACGCTGTGGGAAACAGGGAGGACCTTGCAAATAGCTGAAGAAATGAAAAGATACAACCTGAAGATACTTGGAATAAGCGAAACGTATTGGGTGCAAGCTGGACAGCAACGGTTATCCTCGGGAAATGTGCTTTTATACTCCGGCCACGAAGAAGAAAACGCCCCCCATACACAAGGAGTAGCATTGGTGTTATCCCAAGATGCATGGAAGTCTCTTATAAGATGGGAACCTCATGGACCTAGGATCATCACAGCATCCTTCAAGACGAAGAAGGAAGGGATTGAAATGAATGTCATCCAGTGTTACACACCCACCAATGACAGCCACGAAGACGACAAAGACCAGTTCTATGCGAGGCTGCAGTCAATCATCGAGAAATGTTCAGCCAAGGACCTGACCATTCTGATGGGCGACTTCAACGCCAAGGTCGGAGTGGATAACACCGGGTATGAAGACATCATGGGTCAACATGGACTGGGAGAAAGGAATGATAACGGTGAGAGGTTTGTGAACTTATGTGCCTTCAACAAAATGATTATAGGTGGCACCATTTTCTCTCACAAACGTATACACAAAACTACATGGGTTTCACCGGACCACATTACGGAGAACCAAATCGACCACATCTGCATCAATAAGAAGTTTAGAAGGACCATGCAAGACGTAAGAGCAAGGAGAGGAGCCGACATAGCTTCAGATCACCATTTGGTGGTAACTAAAATGAAACTGAAGCTGAGGAAGCACTGGACAACTGGAGCAGCAGTATTACACAAGTTTAATACAGCCCTTCTCCGGGATACTAACAAACGCAACGAATTCAAATTAATTCTCAGCAACAAGTTCCAGGCATTTCATGATCTACTAGAAAAAGGTGGAACTAATATGGAAGACAACTGGAAAGAGATTAAAGGAACAATAACCTCAACATGTCAGGAGGTTTTGGGTCTCAAAAAACAACACCAAAAAGAGTGGATTTCTGTTAGTACTCTGGACAAGATCCAAGAAAGGAGGAACAGAAAGACAGCTATTAATAACAGTCGGACAAGAGCAGAGAAAGCCAAGGCACAGGCCGAATACACTGAAGTCAACAAGCAAGTGAAGAGGAGCATCAGGTTGGATAAACGAAAATTTGTTGAGGACCTAGCATTGAAAGCGGAAAAAGCTGCAAGAGAAGGAAATATGAGGCTCTTATACGATACAACGAAGAAGTTAGCTGGGAAATTCAATAAACCAGAACGGCTGATCAAGAACAAGACTGACAAACCAATCACTGAAGTGCATGAACAACGGAACAGGTGGGTGGAGCACTTCCAAGAACTCTTGAATAGACCAGCCCCACTGAACCCACCAGTCATCGAAGCAGCAGCCACGGATCTCCCTATTAGCACAGACCCACCAACAATCAAAGAAATCTAAATGGCCATCAGACAGATCAAAAGCGGTAAGTCAGCAGAACCAGACAACATACCATCAGAGGCACTGAAGACAGATATAGAAGCAACTTCAAAGATACTCCACATTCTCTTCAGGAAGATTTGGGAGGAAGAACAAGTTCCAGCAGACTGGAAAGAAGGGTACCTCATCAAGATACCAAAGAAAGGCAATCTCAGCAATTGTGAGAACTACAGAGGCATTACCCTACTTTCAGTACCAGGAAAGGTCTTCAACAGAGTGTTATTGAACAGATAAAAAGACCCAGTCGACGGCCAACTCCGAGATCAACAGGCAGGATTCCGTAAAGATCGATCATGTACCGATCAAATCGCTACTCTACAGTTCATTGTTGAACAATCAATTGAATGGAATTCACCACTTTACATCAACTTCATCGACTATGAAAAAGCATTCGACAGCGTGGATAGGAGAATATTATGGAGCCTTCTACGACATTACGGCGTACCCGAGAAGATAGTCAACATCATACGGAATTCTTACGATGGACTACATTGTAAAATCATGAATGAAAGTCACCTGACAGATTCATTCGAAGTGAATACCGGTGTCAGATAAGGCTGCTTACTCTCGCCCTTCCTCTTCCTACTGGTCATCGACTGGATCATGAAGACTGCAACATCTGAAGACACTCTCGGAATACAATGGACAACATTGATGCAACTAGATGACTTGAACTTGACAGATGACCTAGCTCTTCAATCTCACACACATCATCAAATGCAGAAGAAGACGAACAATATAGCAGCAGCCTCGGCACCAGTAAGCCTCAACATACACAAAGGGAAAAGCAAGATCCTTCGATACAAAACAACAAACACTAACCCAATTACACTTGACGGAGAAATTCTGGAAGACGTTGAAACCTTTACATATCTGGATAGCATCATCGACAAACAAGGAGGGTCTGATTTGGATGTGAAGGCGTGGATTGGTAAGGCAAGGGCAGCATTTCTACAACTGAAAAACATCTGGAACTCAAACCAACTTTCAGTCAATATAAAAGTCAAAATTTTCAACACAAATGTGAAGACAGTCCTGTTGTATGGAGCTGAAACTTGGAGAACTACGAAAAGTATCCTTCAGAAGATACAAGTATTTATAAACAACTGTCTGCGTAGGATTCTTCGGATTCGTTGGCCAGATACCATCAACAACAACCTTTTGTGGCAGAGAACTAATCAACTTCCAGTTGAGGAAGAAATTAGGAAAAGACGCTGGAGATGGATTGGACACACACTGAGGAAACCCTCAAACTGTGTCCCATGAAAAGCACTAATTTGGAATCCTGAAGGCCAAAGGAAAAGAGGAAGACGCAGGAACACATTGCGTCGGGAATTGGAAACAGACATGAAGAGAATGAACAGCACTTGGGAAGAGCTAGAACGGAAAGCCCAGGACAGAGTTGGCTGGAGAATGCTGGTGGGCGGTCTATGCTCCACTTGGAGTAACAGGCATGGATTGGATTGATTGAATAACAACAGTGGTAAGTTGATTGTCAACAATAAATTTTCCAATAGATGGTATATGTTATATCATCTTAAAATTTGATCAACTACAAGAATACATTTCTGGTTGGTGAATGCTGGTTAGCTGTTTGCACTCCACGAAGGTTAACAGGCATTGAATGATTGATTGATTGATTGGAATGATTACTTTAAATAAAAATGGATACGTTATGTCGCCGACTGATATGCCGCAAACGAAAAATTTAGTTGATTGTAACGAATGCTGATGAAGTGTGTCTAGTTAATAATGCGCGACTGCCCTATGCCCACTCACCCCCGCCCAGGCCGATAATAGAAGAATTGGAATCGAGAACCAGAAAACGTATTGTATTTAAACCATACCTTTATATATGCATAAAAATCAGACCACACGGTAAACCAATCAAGAATCTAACATTGATACAGAACAAAGCAAATAGTGGTAGTGAATGGGGACAATTTATACACAACTAAGTAATCATAGTTTATAGTAATAAACAATATACTAAGAGTAAATATACTAAACGGGAGGACCAGGTAAGGGGAGAGTAGCAGTCTTAGAAATGAAATGTTTACATTCTCCACAGTTATAATAATTGAAATAATGTTCTAAAGCTGTTACGCCGGGAGATTAAAGAAAAGTAGCGAACTTTCAGAAGTATATTTTGAAGGACTATTCTCATTATTTTATTCATGAGTAATGTAATCATTTCATTTCTATGTTACGTTCCCCTTACCCGGTTCTCCCGTTTAGTGTATTTACTCTTAATATATTGTTTATTTACTATGAACTACGATTACTTAGTTGTGTATAAGTTGTCCCCATTCACTACCACTATTTCCTTTGTTCTGTATCAATCTTAGATTCTTGATCGGTTTACCGTGTGGTCTGATTTTATGTATATATAAAGGCATGATAAAAATACAATACGATGTCGCTCTCTCCGTTTTACAGTTCCCAATCCTGGTTCTTCTATTGTCGGCCTGGGGTTGAGTGAGCTTAGATCAGTCGCTCATTATCAACTAGGCACACTCCATTGTCTTTCGCGTCTACCAACCAAATCCTCCTTCCCTTCTTTCACGTCATAACAAAAGTACAGTTCTCGAAGATAATCAATCTTCATTAGGTGCCTGGCAATATCAGGATCCATATATATGTTGATTATGCTGAAATGCTAACAATATAAAGTCACCTTATTATTATCATTAATACTGCTATTGTTATTATTATAAAGTTGAATTTAATATTTGATATTCAATGTCAAATGATTTTCTGTTAAACATACTTCAATAGTTTGAAAGAAAACGCTATAGTGATGCATATGAATAAGTATATCAAATAAATATAAATGTGTATCCAACTAAGAAGTCTTCACATTTGAAATTCTACTGATTAACACATTAATAATATCGCCTATAGATGATATGGTTAGTCAATAGAATCAATTTCTACTAGATACATAATTCATGTGTACATGTGTAGTACAATAAGTCACAGTTAATCTCAGCCAAGTCACAATTGTTTAATTTAACTGGTTAATTAAGTTAGGCATAAAATATCTATCCTCAGTAATATCGAACGAGAATTCACCATACAAGTAAATATATAAGTTTGAAGATATCATTTATGCATTGAATTATGATTTACTATCTATCAAGTTGTTTGGGGATACATAATCCTTGAAAATAAAATGGTTAATTAAATCAAGCAAAAGAAGTTGTATTGATTTTTCTTCGTAAGCTTGACTTATAAACTTTCATTACATTAATTTGCAATTATTGTAAGTTGTACTCCTAATAACATTGTAAAAGGTTGATGATTCTACTTGATGACTGACTAATCACTGTAAATTAATTGATATAAAAAAATTGATGCCCGTTATGTAAAAAACGTTGTTTGCCAGTCTCATCTCCGTTTTTTGCTACATAATACAATCTTCCTACAAATTCAGTCTTTTGAAATAGCTGTGGGCTGGGTAGAACAAGTTGTGGTATCCGACTGAAGTACAAGTATCAGAGATAGCGTTCGCAGTTAATCGTATCGAGGGAATCGTAGCAATCAGGCATATAATTCGGCTACCTTAGAGATTGTATGCGACCTGTATTAAACCTATAAGAACTCATGCGTATTTTGTCTCAACTGACCGGGAAAACATAACAGTTGGCGTCATAACACAACTAATTATCTACCTACAACCATCTCATTAAACAATCATAACTAACTTAGATTAGATCGATTAACTAACACCTAACTAACAGTTTCCTGATGGTGTTGTTGATGATGAGGTCAAAGATTTACTAATAAGAAATTACTTACTGGATATAAGTGATTTCCAGCATTAAAAGTTTCTTGTACTGTTTCAATGCAAATTCCTTGAAAATCGTATAAATATGTTCTAATCAGTGATTAAATAAAAAGAAAGAAAAGAAAACAGAATCATCTAAAGAAATGCATGAATCGTAAGTTATTGATTTAGTTACATTTACAACGCGTCCTCACCAAATAGGACTATATCGTCTGCATATTCTCAATTGACGAGAGGGCCTCCTGGAAAGAGGTTAATTCCTGAGGAGTTAAAAGAAGTGAGTGAGATTTTTAACTTTTCAAGTTCACCAGAGATTATTAACAGGTTGTTTTGTCTGTAATTTTCATGTTTTGTTTGTTTTTTCATACCACAAATCATGATTTCTCGACGAATACACACCAATGTAAACGATATCACAATCAACCCAAGCTAACATGGTCATTACACAATATTCTATGGCGGGAATTTTCACTAAAACACCTTAAAATGTGTTGGTAGTTTTCTTCTTTTGTTGTTTTAGAATGCATGAATTCCATGTTGTTTTCGAAGTAGTTGGTAATTCTTCTGTTATGTTATGACGATCAGGTGGAACGACTTTACCACTGCATGATATCTCATTAGACTTATTATAAGTCGTATTGTTTCTTCTCTTTCATTCTTTTTTGTACATTTTCATTGTTAAAATGTCGGATGTAACAAGAAACCTGGTTGCTCTTCAGTAAAGATTTACAGCTAGAGATATGAATGTGTCACTTTACAGCAGATGGTTAGATTAAGAGTTTCGTTTGAATTTCTACAAAATGGCAGCTTATTGTTGTTGGTTATCACTTTTTAAGTGACAAAAATATCATATTCTACATATCACTAAACCAAATTCATGGCTTCATGATGTTTGTAAAAATGAGTGATTCTATATGCAACAAAAATAGAAGAACTGCATATACACTGCTCCATCAGATTGTTTTCTTGTAAATAATGATATCAATCAGTAAGCAACAATTCATTTAGTGAATCTATTGTGAATTAATCAGCTGTTGGGAGGCGATTTACTGGTCTAGTAGTAAAGCGTTCGCTGTAAAATCAAAGGGTCCTTGGTTCGATTTTGGATGAGGTCAAGAGTGCAAACTGCTGAAAAGTCCTATATTTGGACTAAACTACTGTCTAATGCTAGTTCATTGTAATCAGTGATTGTCGAATTTCAAACTAAAATATGATATCAAACTATAGTATTCAACAATCTCTACAACATCTATTTACGAAGATTATGATAATAATCTAAATATTCGAATAAGTAGTTAGTTAAGAAGAAAGATTAATTTAAGTAAAATATGAAAACATATTGATTAGATAAATAGAAACTATTTATAGATCAATCAAATCAATCAATGCCTGTTACTCCAAGTGGAGCATAGACCGCCCACCAGCATTCTCCAGCCAACTCTGTCCTGGGCTTTCCGTTCTAGCTCTTCCCAAGTGCTGTTCATTCTCTTCATGTCTGTTTCCAATTCCCGACGCAATGTGTTCTTGGGCCTTCCTCTGTTTCTGTGGCCTTTAGGATTCCAAGTCAGTGCTTGTCTTGTGACACAGTTTGATGGTTTCCTCAGTGTGTGTCCAATCCATCTCCAGCGTCTTTTCCTAATTTCTTCCTCAACTGGAAGTTGATTAGTTCTCTGCCACAACAGGTTGTTGTTGATGGTATCTGGCCAACAGATCCGAAGAATCCTACGCAGGCAGTTGTTTATAAATACTTGTAACTTCTGTAGGGTACTTTTTGTAGTTCTCCAAGTTTCAGCTCCATACAACAGGACTGTCTTCACATTTGTGTTGAAAATTTTGACTTTTATATTGACTGACAGTTGGTTTGAGTTCCAGATGTTTTTCAGCTGTAAAAATGCTGCCCGTGCCTTACCAATCCGCGCCTTCACATCCGAATCAGACCCTCCGTGTTTGTCGATGATGCTGCCCAAATATGTAAAGGTTTCAACGTCTTCCAGAATTTCTCCGTCAAGTGTAATTGGGTTAGTGTTTGCTGTTTTGTATCGGAGGATCTTGCTTTTCCCTTTGTGTATGTTGAGGCCTACTGCTGCTGAGGCTGCTGCTATATTGTTGGTCTTCTTCTGCATTTGATGATGTGTGTGAGAAAGAAGAGCTAGGTCATCTGCAAAGTCCAAGTCATCTAGTTTCGTCGATGTTGTCCATTGTATTCCGAGAGTGCCTTCAGATGTTGCAGTCTTCATGATCCAGTCGATGACCAGTAGGAAGAGGAAGGGCGAGAGTAAGCAGCCTTGTCTAACACCGGTCTTCACTTCGAATGAATCTGTGAGCTGACCTCCATGCACGATTTTACAATGTAGTCCATCGTAAGAATTTCGTATGATGTTGACTATCTTCTCGGGTACGCCGTAATGTCGTAGAAGGCTCCATAATATTCTCCTATCCACGCTGTCGAATGCTTTTTCATAGTCGATGAAGTTGATGTAAAGTGGTGAATTCCATTCAATTGATTGTTCAACAATGAACCGTAGAGTGGCGATTTGATCGGTACATGATCGATCTTTACGGAATCCTGCCTGTTGATCTCGGAGTTGGCCGTCGACTGGGCCCTTTAATCTGTTCAATAACACTCTGTTGAAGACCTTTCCTGGTACTGAAAGTAGAGTAATGCCTCTGTAGTTCTCACAATTGCTGAGATCGCCTTTCTTTGGTATCTTGATGAGGTACCCTTCTTTCCAGTCTGCTGGAACTTGTTCTTCCTCCCAAATCTTCCTGAAGAGAATGTGGAGTATCTTTGAAGTTGCTTCTATATCTGTCTTCAGTGCCTCTGATGGTATGTTGTCTGGTCCTGCTGACTTGCCACTCTTGAGCTGTCTGATGGCCATTTTGATTTCTTCGACTGTTGGTGGGTCTGTGCTTATAGGGAGATCCGTGGCTGCTGCTTCGATGACTGGTGGGTTCAGTGGGGCTGGTCTATTCAAGAGTTCTTGGAAGTGCTCTACCCACCTGTTCCGTTGTTCATGCACTTCAGTGATTGGTTTGCCAGCCTTGTTCTTGATTGGCCGTTCTGGCTTGTTGAATTTCCCAGCTAACTTCTTCGTTGTATCATATAAGAACCTCATATTTCCTTCTCTTGCAGCTTTTTCCGCTGTCATTGCTAGGTCCTCAACAAACTTCCGTTTATCCAACCTGATGCTCCTCTTCACTTGCTTGTTGACTTCGGTGTATTCGGCCTGTGCCTTGGCTTTCTCTGCTCTTGTCCGACTGTTATTGATCGCTGTCTTTCTGTTCCTCCTTTCTTGGATCTTGTCCAGAGTTCTAACAGAAATCCACTCTTTTTGGTGTTGTTTCTTGAGACCCAAAACCTCCTGACATGTTGAGGTTATTGTTCCCTTAATCTCTTTCCAGTTGTCTTCCATATTAGTTCCACCTTCTTCTAGTAGATTATGAAATGCCTGAAACTTGTTGCTGAGAATTAATTTGAATTCGTTGCGTTTGTTAGTATCCCGGAGAAGGGCTGTATTAAACTTGTGTAATACTGCTGCTCCAGTTGTCCAGTGCTTCCTCAGCTTCAGTTTCATTTTAGTTACCACCAAATGGTGATCTGAAGCTATGTCGGCTCCTCTCCTTGCTCTTACGTCTTCCATGGTCCTTCTAAACCTCTTATTGATGCAGATGTGGTCGATTTGGTTCTCCGTGATGTGGTCCGGTGAAATCCATGTAATTTTGTGTATACGTTTGTGAGAGAAAATGGTGCCACCTATAATCATTTTGTTGAAGGCACATAAGTTCACGAACCTCTCACCGTTATCATTCCTTTCTCCCACTCCATGTTGTCCCATGATGTCTTCATACCCGGTGTTATCCACTCCGACCTTGGCGTTGAAGTCGCCCATTAGAATAGTCAGGTCCTTGGCTGAACATTTCTCGATGATTGACTGCAGCCTCGCATAGAACTGGTCTTTGTCGTCTTCGTGGCTGTCGTTGGTGGGTGCGTAGCACTGGATGACATTCATTGCAATCCCTTCCTTCTTCGTCTTGAAGGATGCTGTGATGATCCTAGGTCCATGAGGTTCCCATCTTATAAGAGACTTCCATGCATCTTGGGATAACACCAATGCTACTCCTTGTGTGTGTGGGGCGTTTTCTTCTTCGTGGCCGGAGTATAAAAGCACATTTCCCGAGGATAACCGTTGCTGTCCAGCTTGCACCCAATGCGTTTCGCTTATTCCAAGTATCTTCAGGTTGTATCTTTTCATTTCTTCAGCTATTTGCATGGTCCTCCCTGTTTCCCACAGCGTGCGGACATTCCACGTACCTATATTAATTGTTGCTCTGGTTGTCAGAAGAGACATCGGCCTCGTGGCTTCCGAAGAAACTCGGCTTTCACCATGAGGCGTCATAACATACCTTCCAACTCCCAGGGCAGAGTGAAAATGGTTATAAAGGTTTTTACTGGTTAGCGTTTTTTTAGCACATTTGCTGTTTTACGGGATGGGGTTGCTAGCCCCATGCCCAACCCTCCTCCTTTATCCGGGCTTGGGACCGGCAGCAACCCTAGGGGCTACAGGCGGATGTTAGTCAATTATTACTATATGCAAATTTGTTGTTGTTAATGTATTACGTAAACCTGGAATCTCTCTAAGGTTACTGCTAGTTCTAAACTCGGACAAAGAAGGAGGGTTGAGCATGGAATTAGCAACCTCATCACTTAAAAAAAGACAACCATGTTAAAAAAAATATAATGATTAGAAAACATTTAGACTATTTGAACTCTGCTATGGAAGTTAGAAGGTCTTGATTTCGAAAAGTTATAACATCTCATTAGAAAAACCGAGTTTCTCCGTAAGTCACTAGGCTGATGCCTATTCTGATAACCATAGTGATAATTAATATAGATACATGGAATATTTGCATGATGTAGGAGACCGAAAGAAGTATCCTAGTTGCTGAGGAAATGAGAAGATACAACCTTGATATACTTCGAATAAGTGAAACGCATTGGTTACAAACTGGACAACAAAGATAGGTAATGACACATCTCAGTAATTCATATTTGAATACAGTGAAGATGTTGAGTTAATAAGAATTGTTTTTACTGTATCAATACGACCGTAATCAAACTTGCTTCAGTGAGTTCACTATCTACAATTATTAATTTGATATAACAAATTGACTTGAACTAGACAACGATTGGTCACTTGGAAGTGGCACTGGACAACTGTTTCGTCCTAGTATGAGATTCTTAGAAACCAGAACCCTCTTGCTCTAGAGCGAAGGCTTTACCAGTAGACCAATGAGTCGGATTCCAATGGATGATATTTCTAATTCACTGTTCCGTAGTTGTCTAATTCAAACCAATTGGTGATATTAAATTGACATTCAAAAGTGTTCACAACAATCAACTATAACTATTAATATTGAAGGAATCAATTTATTTTACGATGATGGAAAGTATTTTTTAGATTAACATCTATTTCATTGAATTATAAACGCCTAACGTTTTGAAACAAATTTCTTAGAAAAAAAAAATGTATATTATCAAATTGAAATTTATTATCAGTTATCAGTAATGACAATGGATGATCATCGAGCTACGTATCACAAGCTCATGGAAGAGGAGGGGGAATCGTACCACTGAATGCCGGTTCAGTGGTGCAGAGGGTTAGGTATTCACGAACTTGGAGCCTATGGTGCGGAATCTGGAGTGTGCACTGCTGGGGAGTTCTACACTAGAATAAAACGACTGACCAGTCATGCTTGATTTCGAATGATACCATGCCAACATCAATCTGTGACATATTCAATCAATTAAAATTGAAATTCAATTGAGAAGTAAACTTCTCATCATGTACTAATGTATTTACACATCATAAGCTACAATTTTAATCCTCATCGACATCATCATGGTATCAATTGACTTACTCATTCAATATTGAACGGTTGACTAAATCTTCAACTAGTGCACAGTTAATTTCTTTAAGATTCTGTCCAACCTAAAAATGTTTTAATTATAAAAGAATATGACTTACATGCGCAATATAAGTATTCATAATCATCACGGCTACCGTATGTGTAACATAGTGACATAAATCAATCAATCAATGTCATTTATCTCATGTGGAGCATAGGTAACCAACTTGTATTCCCCAACTAACTGTGAGCTGGGCTTACCTTGCCAGCACTACCTAAGTGTTGTTCATTCTCTTGATGTTTGACCTAGTAACATATATCGATGCAGATTCAGTCTCATGTTGTTAAGGTAGAAATGTCTAGATGTATGAATAGGGTTAAGCCTGTTGATTAATGTCTGTTACTAGTTCACTATAATCGAATGTATAATCATCCACTAGGCAATCAAAACAAACTCAGATGTCCTCACAAATGTTGTCACTATGATATAGTTATTCACATAGACAATTGTATCTTATCATTAATATAGGAAAGTTTAACTAGTAGATGATTTAATGCATTTTCTTTAGACGGCAACAATTACATTGAAAAGAATTTAATCAATCTTTCTCTTACCGATGGAATATATACAAGATATTCTTATAGTAGGAATTGTATTGTGTTATGATATAACACTAACTGTTAATTAAAACTAGTATTTACTTCTAATGTAGTTTTTTTTTTTATCAATGATTACGGTTACAGTACTAATTGAAGCATCATCAATTGACAACATGTCGATTGGTTGATCACCATGTAATGGTGACAAACTTAATGTTTGTTAAGTCCTTTATATAGTACCAATCGAGTCATAATGCATCCACTAAGGTCTAAGTGATTCAACATTACTGACACTATGAAGGGATAGAAGATGGTTTTGGGGGTGGGAAGTATATGGCAGTTTTCAGCAAGGTGCACCTGTAATATTTGCTTAGACTTATGCTCTTTTGTTGGCTTGATCCCGAGTCACATAGTTCCACAGTCTGCGATTGTTACTGCCCTGAAGAACTTAGATGTATTCACCTTTAATTTGTACATACTGGCAATGATGTTGAATCATCAAGACTAGTGGTTACATTACAATTCGATCTATATTCGAAAGGATTTGATGAACCTTAAATTATTCACCTCACAATGACCAACCAATGCATGCATCTCAGTCCTATAGAAGAAAACGGCAGCAGACTGTGAAACTGAATGACATATCCTCAGAAAAGAATAGGTTTCATTAAAGGTTGCTGACAAGTGTTAAATAATAATACGAAACCAAGGTTCAGAGTTGCCTAACGATTGCCTCTCAACCACTTTCCATCTCTATAATTAGAAGACAATTTATTCGAAACAGAGAAGGTTTGTTATTTCTATATAATTCAGTCAAAAATAGGTATTTACAACCTTTTGTATGTCAGAGTAAGTATTCAAATATGAGCATACATTATTTTATCGCTATCAATAAATCCGACAATATAATCATGTCAATCTTACAGAGGAGGAGGATAACAGTCGAAAATTGTGAAGTTGAATGATTTACAATCATATTCAACGAAGAACATAAATTTCATCAAAGATTGGTAAGGAGTGTTAAACGGAATTTTAATTCACTCATAAGATTGTATAGCAACATTGACTTGTGTATTGTAAAGATGTATAACAATTTGTTATGCACTAAGATGAGTGATTTAGATGGAAAACTATGAAGGGCTAAATAAAATAGATGATTTTAAACGGGTCAGCAATTCTTGAGCTTTACATAGATGATCTTGCCAATAACAGAAATATAATCGATTATTTATTCTAGTCTTACAGTTGGAGTCGTTGATGATAGGAAGAAGTTTCAAGAAGTAATAAACACTGAGAAATCCGGCTATTGTTATGATGATTATTACTTTATTGGTTAAATGGAGGCAGTTGTTAATCGATCATGATCACAACTATTGGCTTCTGACAAAACTATCAGAGTTAGTGTGAATACACTAAACCTTAATGTAGTTACATGTGATGTTAAATGAAGTATTAAAACTCTTCAAGGCTAATATCATTAATTTTGATTTTGACTGGCAAGTGGAATCCAGGTTATGTGTTTCATTCAGTTTGGGACTCGTCAGATGCATGTACCTACATCCAACATGGCCAACTTCAGTCCAAGACAAAACAAGGAGAATATGCAAATACATTCGAATTATATATGCATGTTCGTTGCACGAGTATGATTGTGTGGACACAAAAGTCTAGTTGTGAATGCGGTGGCTTTTGGCACGAAACAAACCGAGTTTGAGTCCCGAGGTGAATATCAACACTAAGATGGAAGTAAATGTAGCCGACGAGTCTTGAATAGAAAGAAACGCGCGTCCTGCATTCCACTTGCCAGCCTCAATCCAAATCAGGAGAAAAAAGGTTCAGAACTAAATTTCACTTCGGGAACACCGAAACATAACTTACTTCTTTCTCGCCTACATTTGATACTAAAACCATTGCAGCTTGATTAATAATGTAACAATCGAGGCCAGGACTTCCACAAACATGACATTCACCTGTAAAGCATGTATTTGTTATACGATTAAATTCATTTTGTATGGCTGAATGAGTAATTTGTAATCCAACTATTCCCATTGGCGCTTTAATTGGTTCACGAAAAACACTAGTTGTCAAAGTAATAGGTACATCGAGCTTTTCACTAGAAAAATGACGAAATACTAGATAGAAGAAACGAAAGAAAGAGAGAAAAAACTACTGATTCATACAAATGAAACACAATTAGTTGAATAGTTTGCAGACCCAACTAGTGAATTGAATTCAGGACGTCTGGCTTCATTATAAACATTTAATCAGTACCAATGAGCAGTCCAGTATCCAACGGTTGATATTCTTAGTTCAGTTAATTAGTGATATATTTGTGCGACCTCATTCATTGCAGCCAGCAAGTATCTATCTCACCCCACCCTCCAGAAATGATTGAACTCTACTGATCACGTCTTCTCATTAGAACTCTAAGAATTGCTGTATTTCGTTTGCACTAATACTCCTACAAGCATCACACCTTTAAAACAATCCACTTATTGATATAGTTCAATGCCTACATGATATGATATGTGATATCAATTAATTCTGAAGTGAATCATTTCTGATTACAATCTTTCTATTTTGTTTATATAGTGGAATTGGTCATGAGAGAGCATAAATAAAGCAAAATGAAAGGAGGATAAACATCGATGAATGAATCAAACTAACGTGCATTAGTCGTCACATAATACATGAATGAAATACATAGGTATATTACAGACTACTTAATAAGAATAAGTAGTATGCAAGTAGACGTATATGTCAACAATGATGTGGTCTAAAATGATAGTTATCCTTTTAAAGGATCACTAACGAGCATCTAACAAGAAAAGTCAATACTTAACTGTATGGCACAAATCGTTTTACGGGCAGCTTTTGAAAGTCTATTCTCTTAAATCTTGGTAGCCACATCTACTTGGAATAGCTGTTGAGAGATAAGTTACGTTGGCAGACCAAAGTGAATTTTATCGAAGAATATCTCTGAATACTACCATGTTTAATTGTCTAAAGGGATATGTAAATCAATCAACAGTTTCATTCTCTAACACATCAAAATGTCAGGTTATGTTGATTCACCAGAATCATATTTTCAAATTTTTCATATAGTTAAAATGGTAATCAGAAACTTCGACTAAGCTTTCGGAAGAAACCAAAAATATTCTGTCCAATCACCTTTCGATAGAACCTTCCATAATCTTGATGTTGAGTATTTCAATTGGATAAAAGTTGAAGCTCTTTGCTTGTAAATTCGATGAATTGTTATAGGGATTTCAGTTTCAAAGAAAACTGTATATACCTGAGTTATTTTGTACACATTTAACATTCTCTGGAATAAACATGCCTTCGTGTTTCCTTCTGCCTTCTGATTTACAGCTTGTGGGTATCCGATGTTTTCAAGTGTTAACGTTGTACGCGATATTATCAGCAATCAAGTTTAAGGCATGTCAAAAATGCAGTCACTAATGAAGTTATTTGAAAGATCATCATCCGAATGCTAACAAATCTAACAATGAAGACGAATACGGTATAGTCAAATGCCTGACAAGATATTTATATTCTCAAGATTACACATCAGTGTATTACTCAAGTATTACCATGTCAGTAATCTACATTAAATTAGTCGTCTAGTAGAAATTGTTGAATAATGACACTATATGATAAGCATATTTAATCATCTTAACTACATCATACTGAAAATTAAGAATCAGTTAATGTTTCTTCCATTATCATAGTCATTTCTATTGGGATGGTTCCCAGAAACTTCAATGAAGCCTCCAGAACCCTTGAAGGAGCCGGAGACATTCCGTCCAATCACTGATCAATAGAACCTTCTAGAATCTCGACGTGGAGCTTTCCGATTGGGTAGCAGTTGAGACTTCTTAATTCCGATTGGACGGATCATGATACTGATTTATTTGTTTCAGAAAACTATAAATATACGAACATTTTATACATGACTTGACTTCCCATTTCACTGGAATAAAGTTTCCTGTCTTCTCGTCTTCTGTCTTCTGACTTGGCGACTAGGAGGGTTCAAGGCGTTCAAGTGCTAAGATTGCTTTGCGGCTAGTCAAGTCATCAAGTACGAGATATAACAATTTCTATGTTAATTAGATCATTTAAAAACTTATAAATAAAAATTAAATTATCTTACTTACAATCATTTGGTGGAGCATGAAATACAAGAACATTATCTTCTGATAAATATCGACTTGTTTGAATAGTTTCGGAATACAATGAATCTTCAACTCCATCAATATGATCTGTAATAAAATGTCTAGAAAAAAAAAGAAAGGTAACTGAAAATGAAAATATTGTTTACACTATTAACAATAGTACTGTTATGGCGTGAAGATAAGAAGAGGTTTTGGTTGGTGTACGCGAAAGCCAATGAAGTGTGCCTAGTTGATTATGCGCGACTGACTTAAGCCCACTTACCCACCCTCCAGGCCGACAATAGGAGAACCAAAATTGGGAGACCGGAGACGGAAAACTCAGAACGTATTGTATTCTAAACATGTCTTTATATATACATAAAATCAAACCACACTGTAAACCGATCAAGAATCTAACATTAATACAGAACAAAGGGAGGAGTGACAGTGAACGGGGACTGGTTGCACACAAACTGAGTTCAAGTCCCTGCATAAAAATCAACACTGCGATGCAAGTATATGCAGCTGACGAAGAAAGGGATGTACGCCGTTGCCTCTTTGTTGTTACAGCCTACGCTCCCACTGAGTGCAGCTCAGATAAAGTAAATGATAAATTTCACAGAAAGCTCTCCGACCTCCTTCGAGAAACCAAGCGTACTGATGTAGTGATAGTGGTTAGTGATTTTAATGTTCACGTAGGTAGACTAAACGAAACCAAAAGACACCTAGGCGGATCCTATGGTGTCGAGGCTCAACGAACAGACGATAGCAGTCGTTTATTACAACTATGTTCGGATAATCGTCTGTTTCTCCCAAGCACCAACTTTAAACATAAGGAAAGATATCAGTTGACATGACGACCTCCACAATCAACTCAACGCTGGACTCAAATAGACCACAATGCCATCAGCCAACGTTAGAGGCGCTCGATAGAAGACTGCCGGTCATTCTAGAGCACATATTTAGACTCAGACCATGCTTTAGTACGAGTGCGTATTAGTCTGTGTCTCACTGGACGCAAAAGATCCACGGCAAGGATACCCCTCAAAGTCGAGAATACATTTCAGGAATAATTGGAAAACCAGTTAGTCAACTGTGTAAGCGATACCCACCCTGATTCAGCTTAGAATGACATACAAAAAGCTGTTGAAACAGCAGTAATATCTACTAGTAAACTAAACCAAAAGGTTAAGAAAACGCAATGGATTTCGGCTGCATCTACTGAACTGATAGATGTTCGACAACACATCCCGTTTAGCTCTGAACATGATAAGGAGCAAAGGCAACTTAAACACAACCTGGTTAAAAGTTTATGTAATGACTGTGAGTAGTGGTAGGTGGTGTAGGTTAAAGAGAAGGAAAAGGCAGTGGCAATAGGTAGCAGTAAACAACTATTCAGACATATCAAGGAAACGGGTATCAGAAATCCGGTTGTAAGTAGAACTATCTCGTAAAAGGATGGGACCATTATTCACTGTCAATCCAGAAGGTTGGAGTGATGGGCAGAACACTTTAGGGAACAGTTCAACTGACCCTGGGTCTCATCTCAATTGCCCACCATCCCCAAGCAATCTGGATGGCGCACTGATACCACTCTCCTCCCCCAAGTCTTAGCAAGGTTGAGAAGGCTATGGGGAATCTAAAGCGATGGAGAGCAACAGGACTTGATGGATTAACCCATGAGGTATTTAAGGATGGTGGTCCAGTTTTAGTAGCGAGATTAACTGAGATCTTGGCTAGAATCTGGAAACTGGACACAATCCCATCTGATTGGTCTCGAACACTAACCGTCTCAGTCTGTAAAAAAGGACAGAATTCTTCTTATGACAATTACCGAGGAATCAGCTTAACGAATATGGTGTCTAAAATATTAGCTTCAATAATACTTCGACGTCTAACTAAAGCTTGCGAAGAGCAAACTCGAGAAAACTAAGGTGATTTCAGACCTGGACGAGGTGGTATAGACCAAATATTCACACTTCGGCAGGATTTGAGACATAAACACACTTCTAGACGTCCAACAATGGCTGTATTCTTTGACCTTAAGGTGGCACTTGATTCTATCGATCATGAGGTTATGTAGCAATGTCTGCGATCGAAAAGCGTGCTAAAGAAGTACATTTTTGTCGTATGTCACAGGTATGTTTATCATGTGAAGAAAAGAAGAACAGTCAACTTCCCTTTCTAGAAATAACAATTCGACGAAAGGTGAATGATTCGATGAAGCGTTCTATCTACACGGACTGGACAACTCTCATAGTTGTTGTCCATTACACTATAAAAAATAGTTTAGTAAAACGTTTATCCAATAGAATCAAGCGTATTCGTACAAAGGACATTATTGAAGAAAACAAAAATCTATCAACACAGAAACATTAATGTTGAATGGATATCCTAATAAGGCACTAGTAATACTGCAATATATCTAGCACCTAAAAAGCCCACCTACATTCAAATAGTCTTATGGTAAAATAAATATTATTTGGCTAATGTTCTTGTTATTAAAAAGTGTAGGCTTACGATTTGCAGCATAGCTAAACAGTACGTAAATGATTGTGTAACATCTGAATGTGTCTATTAACCTGGGTGTATATGTAGGCTCATGTATATGCAGAGGATCAATGATGTTGTATTTAAGAATCTTGCTCTTTCCCTTATGTATGTTCAAGCCTACTGATGCTGAAGTTGCTGCTACACTGGTTGTCTTTGCTTGCATCTGTTGGTGTGTATGTGCTAAGAGAGCTAGATTATCCGCGAAGTCCAAATCATCGAGTTGCATTCTACTTGTCCATTGAATTCCGTGCATTCACTCACATGTGGAGGTCTTCATGATCCAGTCAACCACTAGGAGGAAAAGAAAAGGTGAGAGTAAGTAACCTTATCTGACTCCGGTCCTCACTGGAAATGCATTTGTCAGTTGTCCTCCATGCACAATTTTGCACTGTGTTCCGTCGTAAGTGTACCGGATGATGTTGACGAGTTTCTCTAGTAAGCTGTAGTGTCGAAGAAGTTTCCATAGTGTTCTCCTATCTACGCTGTCAAACGCTTTCTCATAATCAATGAAGCTGTTCAACAGTGACGAATTCCACTCAATTGATTGTTAAACGATGATCCGTAGTGTTGCGATTTGGTCTGTGCACGACTGATCCTTACGAAAACCAGCTTGTTGATCTCGAAGTTGAGCCTCCACTGAATCTTTCATTCTATTTAACAATACTCTGTTGAAGACTTTCCCTGGTACTGACAGTAGCATGATCCCTCTGTAGTTCTCACATTTGCTCAAATCTTCTTTCATTGGTATCTTGATAAGACGTCCTTCTTTCCAGTCTGCAGTCACTTGTTCTTCTTCCCATAACAAGTTTATTAGAATTAATTAAAATATTCTTATGATAAAGTTTTCTATAATAACTGATAATAATATGAATGTATTGTATGGATGACACTTACGGATAGGCTGGTGTTGTAAAATTATAAAAACGAATTAATCCACTATGATGAAATGAAAAAGCCTGTTGAATCTTCCATCTGAAAAGAGTTCAACGTAAGTAAATACTTGATGAATAACTAAATAATCATAATTAATAGTTATAATTAGATTAAAGTTATTGAAATGATTAATGAATACCATATTTTCTTTGATTAACCATGCGAATAATAATAAAGACGATAATAGAATGTGTTCATAGGACTCCTCAGTAGTGTTTACCATAGATTATGTTTCAATGGAATGGGGCTTCGGGTTAGCGAACGTCTAACGCTCTGTACCACTGGATCGACATCTATTTGTAGAATTCACACTTACATCAGTAGATCATATAATACGATGATCATCCATCGTCATTAGTCATAACTATCCGGCGCTCGCTCATATTCAATCTGTGAAGAATCCAATCAACAGATACTTAGTACTAATATCGGCAAACCAATTCATTTTAATAATAGTATGTGTTTAAAAACTTTAATGTTGCGACTAAAGGATTTTGTACTGTTCATGATACCTGGATGTCACTAAGGAAATAAATGATTTCAATACTAACAGTTCTGAAATTATTGTTGTTGTATGGATGATCATTGTTTTTTGTTGTCTTTAGTGACTCTAGTAATAATGTCAGCTTTTTTTGCGTAGATTGGCTTAGATGTTTAAGTTATATTATCAATAACGATGCATTTTGATTATGTTGTGTTCTCCGAGTTGGATGGTTTAGTTTCAAAACTCTTATTGTCATTCTAGGCGACTTCATTGATAGAAGTGATCTACTAGATTTTCTTCTAGAACTAACCAGTAGTTCATTTCTATCAGAAGTTTACACTGATGAAATCATTCAGAATGAAAATGAAAGCCTCAAAAGTAAATCATTCAGTTCAGAGAACACAGTATAACCAAAACCATCCTCTTAAGGTGTAAAATCGTTTCTACCATCTCGTAACAGGGGAGGGGGGGGAGTATATCACTGAGAATATAATGGATCAACTTTTTTCTATTGTTATCCTACACCATATATGAAGGTGTAATCATGAAGTTCAATAAGTAATTTAGTATTTGAAGAAGAAAGTTAACTTCGAATCTGTTTTCTAGTTAACATATAGAATCCATTTCCGTTTACTTACTATCATATCAGTGAAACCATAAACACTTTTTAATGTTTCAGGTAGTTAGAGGTTAGATGGGATAGTATCCATTTACTTCTATAATGGTAGATTTAATATTTCCTCAATCCTACCGGAACTGTTTTATCTTACTGTAGAAATAGACAGCTATTCTAAATAGATTGTCTACTTTTTGATAAACTTGTCTTCAATTCATTTATCAATGTGAATTCTACTGATTTCATTATGGGCACCAGGTATTAGTGTTGTACATTGACATATCTTAAGTTGGTTAACTCGAAGCAAGTCATAGACAAATTTTCATCTTTATTGGATCAAAGACACCCTATTTGTTTGGTTACATACTTTTCTCAGTCAACGTTATACCAAATGAATAAAAGTCACTCCTCTTTATCGAATGTCGAACTGGAAGGAAGCGTAGAAAGAAAGTTATGGAATAATTTAAAGCTCATGATTTAAGGGAGGACAATGAGTGAATGCATCTGCACTATTGTGACTGATTCTGAGCAGTGCCATTCAGTGTTTCTAGCCAATGGTTACGGTATTCGCGAGGACCCCATCAAGGTAATCTGCAGCTACCGATAAGACTCAAATCGGCAGTCATTGACTTCATGGACTGATACCATGTTTTAATTTGGCCGCTTCTAACTCTCTTTCATCCTATTCCTATATCAGCCAACATTGCACGTCGAAGCAAGTGGTAACCTACAAAATAATGTTTTAATTCCTCTATTTTTTATAGATTACATATTTTTCAGTATAGGTAAACATATTCTGTGTTGTAATAACTTTAAAGTTGTGAAGTTTTCTCTTTTTCATGAGCCTACTCGTATAAACAATGACATTAGTTCTGAACTCATTAAAGTAGCTTTATATTGTTCACAATAGAAATGGGAACTTATTGCTTTTAAATGTAGATGAATATATTTCGGAGGTATACAATTCAATTATGATTTCTGAATAAACAGTAGTAAAAGTTATCAAGGTTTAACTCAGTGATTGACCTATAACTGAAATATTCTTATAATCTGTCATTGAGAGACTTGGCTACTCTAAAGGTAGCCAGTTCATACCTACTTAACAGTTGCATACTATGTAACTATAATAACAATGATTTTTGTATTCTACTTTAGAAAGTGTGTTCAACCACAACTAGAATACTTCTCTTTCATTCACAGTAGCGTAGACTAATATTTAGTCAATGTCGGTTAACACCATGTATTCTACACAGTGATTGTACCAGAGACTACAAAATGAAGTGCATTAAGTGGTTCAAACTGAATCTAATATATTTTGCAAGACACGAAATAAATTATCTTGTACACTCTGTAATACAATTCAGTTTGGAGATACTACTAAAATGTACCTCTTACTTAATTAAAGAAATAATATGAACTCTAAGTATATGAACACATTTTTATTACTTAAAATAGTTTACTTAACTTAGTTCTATCCTCTTAATGGTTTATAAGTCTATGTGAGGAGTTGCCTTTTTCAATGACATAGTAAGTACTAATTCTATTCATTCATTTCACTTTATTAACTCTTGCATATTGTTGTTGTTATTGTTCTGTAGGCGTTGTTTTCGTTCTCGTCTATTCTATTGTAGATGATCATGTAGAAAATATAGATGGAATCTATCTATGATATCATTGTTTATTCCCCTTCTTTACATTATAACATTTTAATTCCGTTGCTAATGAAGTACTCGGTATCCTACTTTATACAATGTTTACTTGTAAAACATTCATGATAATATATGTCTACTAATATTCGTCTGTGTGTAAATCAACTTCGTTATACTCGTAATTATCAACTATCTCTTCTAATTTTGTAAGTTGGGTTGTAACTGGCAAGCGGAATCCAACAAGCGCGTTTCGTCTTATATCGATGTACCTGCATCCCAATGTTGATGTTCACATCAGGACACGAGCTCAGTTCGTTTCATGCCAAACGATACTGCGATCAAACTTGAACAATACTTGTGATCTATCATTATATCGAAACAATCGTCTGAGGATGTATATACAACAATAGAGACTGACCAGTTTCAGTCCATGATAAATCAACGGAAAGAACTAAATACATCCTAATTATCATTTATAATATTTATATATTCAATCAGCACACTTTACATTACGTTCATAGTTGACAAAAACGACTATTGTTCTTTTCAAATACTGTACACTGAACTATTCTAACAACTAGAACGCACATGTAAATTGATAATGTATTCTGACTTAGTTAGAAGTACTCAGAATCCCAATATTAATTACTAAACCACCATCTGAGTTCAAGTTGTGAAAGGTGATGTAATTAACCGAGTGTTGTCAATGAATTCTAACGAGTTTCATGATGATGAATTATGCTGAGATCGTTTTTTGAAGATTGCTATTCAGTTTAGTTAATTGTATTCGTTACACATTAAGGTTGGTTGTGTATCAATGAAAATCAAGGAGTATTGGACAAGTGTTTCATCCTTGTATGCGACTTTTCAGAGTTAGCGTTTATCCTATATTCCGCCACCAGGGATTTAGTCAGATTGAAGATCATCTACCTCTCTACATTCATTTTGAAATGACCAACTATAGAAGAGTAATTTCAATCATGTGTAATATTTGATGGTCACAGAAATCACATTTAAGTTCTACTTCCTATAAATTCTGTTATGAAGATGCAACAGAATAACTTAAGTTAGTGTTTTATATTTCATTTATGTATATCATACAGTAGGTATTTACTGAATTAGATTGAGTTCTATGTAGATGAATTGTTCAATAATGGTGATTTCATCCTCATTAAAAATGGCTTCATCAGTATAAACTTTTGCTTCATCATCATCATCATCTTATATAATTCAATATGGTTAAGCAAACTATCAATGAATCAATCTATTTTAATGCTTAGTCTAGTGTTAACTTAGTGTAACAAGAGATAATCAACATTAACTCAGTTATTTTTATCTTCTTTCTTCATGTTGTCAGGATTGTTTGATTAAACTACATAAGAAAAACAACAAAATTTCAAAACTATTTTGTTCAGGCAACTATTTCATTTATTTTAGTTGTATGTATATTGAATGCTTTATTTCTGTTATGCTCCACTCTACTCAAAGCCATTGACTGTTATCGTATCATTTGTCATTTACAAACTTTTACTAAGTAACTATGTGCCTGTTCTCTTTATCCCCCCCCCGCTCCTAAGTAATATAAACGATTATCTTATATTCAATTGGGATGGTTATTTTTGTGGAGATTGGTTATTTTATTTGATTATATATATATATATATATGTTCCTGAAGCTCTAGTGAGAAGTCGTGACTGGTGGAGTTCAGACTTGTCGGGAGTGAGACAGTTATCACCAATGACAATAGATGATCGTCGCGCTATATATCACAAGTTGATGGAAGTGGGAATTCTGTCATTGGATGCCGACCCAGTGGTGCAGATGATTAGGTGTTCACCGTCAACCTGAAGCCCCTAGTGAGTAATCTCGGGTGCGCACTACTGAGGAGTTCTACACTAGAACGAAATAGCTGTTCAGTGCTCTCTGGTTTTCAATGCTATCTTATATTCTTTAATCCAACTTCTAAATTAATAATATCAACACAAATATACGGGCATAGAACAAACAATCTTTATGTTTATTTAGTTTATAGCATTGATTCCAAGCAAGATTATATTGTATCTATGTATAACTTCATTGACAACAGGTAGGAATTATTTTTGGGGAAATTATAACAACATCTCAATTGAAACACATTGTTACATGATAAAAGTTATATTGAATCAGATGTAGGAAAAATAAAGAATCTTTGATTTGTTTTTTTTTGCCTTGACAACTAACTCTATTTCTAGTGCTGTGATAAATTTTCAAGGATAATTTGTATGAATCTGATTGATTTTCTTTTTATTGTAATTGAATGATGTAGTGATTGTTGAATGTTAATCTGATATGATTAATTGGTTTGAATTAGTTAACTAGTGATCATTAAAATCTGGCACTAGAAAGTTGTTTCGTCCTAGTATGGGACTCTTCAGAAGTCATCATCATCTATAAGTAAATACTAATGGAGTAATCAGGTGGTCAATTGAGTTGTAGTCATTTTTTCATCCGTCATTTTTTTTTAGAAAAAATTACATTTAAGATTAAGAAAAGTGGATAATCACAGTACAGTTACTAACTAGCTGAATTTTTATTTGCGGTATATACACAAAGAAAGGATAGTTGTCTAGTGTAAAAAGGTGTTGAAGTAAAAGAACTATTCCTACACTAATAAGCTTGTATTCAACAACAAAAAATTTCATGGTATTTACTTGAGACCGTTACTCTTGTAATCTGGTGTTTTGAAAGGATCTTTAGAAAGCATCTTGATGACATTAACAGTAGAAGAAATCGTTTAACTACTATGAACCGATATACGTTGTGACTGTTTAATGAGATGAATGTAGGCAGATAGATAGATGATAGATAGGAAATCACAATTCAACGCATAAATGATATCTGTGACTTATATACTTACCTTTTCACTGTATATATATATATGATTTGTTACTGTGGATAGATACTTCATGGATAACTTATCATCTGGTTCTTAGTCAACCAGTTGCACTAGTGTGTTTGCTGGTCTGGCTGGGATTAGCCGTTACTTATTGTGTTGTAAGTATAAACAGCAACAGAATGTAATCCAATCATCTGATGCACATATAATACTAACTTCAATTTTCATGATTCAATTATTTTAGTATTTAATGTAGTGTATTCTGTGTTAGTTTATTGTTGTATATGTATGTATGTATGCATAATCAACATAGAACCTGGCACATATGTGTATCGGTTCAAGTTGTCATACCTCTATGGCACCACAAGATTAACACTACCACAATTCGTAGAAGTTACTTCAATAAAATAAAATAATAATAGTAACAAGGAGTGTGAACATATAGAATATGGTTCAGGGAGTGTGGAAAGAAGATTATAGAGTAATTTATAGCTCACGATTTAAGGGTGAACAATGAGTGAATACATCTGCACCATTGTGACCGATTCTGGGCCATGTCACTCAGTATTTCTTGCCACTGGTTACCGTAATCTCGAGGACACCATCCAGGTAGTCTGTAGCTACCGACACGACTCAAATCAGCAGACAGTGACTTCATGAACTAACGCCATGTTTTGGTTTGGCCGCATCTAACTCTCCTCTATCCTATTCCTATATTAGCCAACATTGCGTGTCGAAGCAGACAGTGGTTGGGCTTACGCAACACACATCCCAATCACCTGAATCGATGAAGAATCACTGTCATTAAACTGACAACTTCATCAGTACACTTATAATGTAACATATTTATAAAGTTTACAATAAACTGTTATCAAGCCAACATATAATTGATAGAAATAAATAAAAATTAACCTACTTAGTAATTAAATGACTTTTTGATTGTTTAAACCAATAATTTGATAAATCACAAGTTAATTTTGCATCTAAATATATTCGACTAAGATATTCTTCATCACCTATAAAAAAAATGAATTGTACAACTTATGAAAGAAACATTCAATACAATTTGTATTGGTTAATTTCATTTGAAAAAATATTGAGATGGTTATTTTATGTAATTGAATATATCACAGATTAATGTTGGCAGGGTACCATTGAAAACCAGGCAGCACTGGACGGCTGTTTCGTTCTAGCGTGGAACTCCTTAGCAGTGAGAACTCCAGATTCCGAAGCAGGGGCTTCAGGTTGACGGTGAACACCTAATCATCTGCACCACTGGGTCGGCATCCAATGATAGAATTCCCACTTCCATCAATTTGTGATATATAGCGCGACGATCATCTATTGTCATTGGTGATAACTGTCTCACTCCCGATAACTCTGAACTATAACAGTCACGACGTCTCACTAGAGTTTCAGGAATATCCTGGAGTTATTTACTAATGAGCTCATTATTATGGTTCAATTGGGGTGGTTATTTTTGCGGAGATTGGTTGGTTAAAAAATATTCATAAAGTTAACTATGAATATAAATTACAATGGGTCCAATGAAAATGTTTCAAGGAATTTCATTTCTTTACTTCAAGCTTTGAAGGGTAATGTAAGAAAAATTACACCGATCATGAAATGTTATCTACTGTAATTATCTATATGACGCTAGATCATTGTAGATTATCTTGAAATTACAGTGGTAGCCGGAAAATTTTAAGGTGCTTGGAGGTCCCGATTAGAATTTTAACAGGAATATCCTCTTTCTTCAAGATATTCACGTGTTTTATTGTTGATTACTAGAATGTTTAAGATTAATTACCTATCATTAAACAGTGTAATAACAGTCAATAATCTAACATAAAAAACATTATAAGCCTAATCGCTAAGATTCAATCCTCACTACGTACTAAACAACATAATAAGTAAGATAAAATTCATTCATCAAAAAATGTAATTCTAAGAAACACTGGAACGTTTTGATAATGTATAGTTTCAAGTAGTACTCTGCTTCGAATCCATATACATATAGTTGTTATGTAGTCAGATGAATCTGTGGTTCATTGGCTGAATGTTGAATTCTATCTCAATAAAATCATCATCGATATGTGTTACAATAACAGAAGACAGTATTAAAAGTGACTGAATTAGTCAAAATACTCAATAAACAGTTTGTCTCATAAAATGATGATTACTAGAACTTTCGGAGAGAGTTAACCACTCTACACAGTATTCATTGATCAACAGATTACATATCAAAGTAACATATAAAAGGGTTGTTTAAAAGTTGTCATCAGGATACCTTGGACTTAAGTTTCATGTTATTTAATACTTGTAAACACCGTCTTCCATCAATGTATAATGTCAGTAGGTATTTGATCGATAGAATTCTATCAACATTATAAAAAGGACTTGATAAACACCAAATTAGTCAATACACAGCAATCAACCAGTGTGAAATTAACATTTCATCAGTATTGATAGACAATCCTCAATACTAACAAGAGAAGTTATATATTACTATGAAAGAATAGTAGTATGTAATGAAGTGTTTGTTGTTTATTAGCAATATATAGAGAAAAGGTTAACTGGTCTGTTTTAGTTAGATACAAAAAAAAGACAATAACAACTTCAGATGACAAAAGTATGTGGATATTGACAACTCAATTTGTATATGATGGAAGCATATCAACATTAAAATTGAAATAATTCAATACAATTTACTTACATTTCAATCTATTGATTAACGATGAATTCAGTAGTATATGTCTAAATGCACATAAACGATCTTTTAAATAAAGTGATGCCAAGTCCTTATTGAATTGACAAAATTCACTAAATTAATATGAGAAATACAGAAAATGCTTCAATAACTAAAAGGTACCTTTATGATAACTGATGCTTAGAAACTTGTTGAAAACATAACTACCTACTTACCTATCTACTTGCCTGCCTTCCTGCCTATCTATCCACCTACATATTCCTAGACAATCTCGATAGTCAACTAGTAAGATTAAGGAAGAATACGGTAATCCGGTCACTCATTGGTTTGTTACTAAGAGTTTGTGATAAATACTAACTGACTGAATATAATACTGATCACTTCATAACTTTCGAGAGAAGATCCACTAATTAACTTAGAATGTACAGATGACATAAATCCTATTTGGTGAACACAGTGATCAAATGCTAAGTCATGTTATATCAATGAATAACAACACAAGCATGTTTCGAATACGCTTCGCATTCGCTAAATGTAAATTGCTGCCTTAGGACTGACTTCTCTGAGTCAACATTTGAACTAGAAATAGCAAGTGAAGTAGTTAAACATTTTGTTTATCTTTGAAGTCTTATCAGGTCTGGTGGATTGGCATGTAATGGAACTTCTGTATGAATTTAAGAAGCTTTTGTGCATTTATGTTACCAGTGGTGTAGGTAAGGTATCAGTCTCTAAACAAAATGACAAGAATGCTGCATAGTAGTCCATCCTGTCTTCCTACACAAATCTGAAGCTTGGTCATTGAGAGATGGCATAAGGTATTAGTATTTGATCATCGGTGTCTCTGAAACATCGTTTGTATTTCGTCGAATCACCATATGAGAAATAATGAGGTTAGATGCAGGTTATTAGGAGGGAAAGATGGTGAATCAGTTGATGAAGTTGTGAATTCTCATCGACTGATTTACCTTTGACATCTATTACGCATGTTTAATCATCACCTACCTCAATGTGTGATGTTGACAGATATATTGGAGTAGGATGATAGAAAGCTAGGACCGGTCTAACTAATACATTACATCAAAACAAGAAGTCATTGACTGCCAGTCTGAACCATGTTGACAACTGTACACTATAGGATTGGGGTCCTCTTGACTGTTGTAACAATGGTTGGATACTCTGAGTGAATATGACTTAAGTGTATTCACTCTTTGTCCTCCTTTAAATAGCAATTATAAAGTTATTTTATACTTTTATTTTAATAAAATCATTCTTTCTCCCTATACTATAATCTATTATCTGAACACTATATTTTCATAATATCAATTAAAGTAACTATTACTTCCATCAGTTTAGTGATTATCTCGCTTACTGTTGAGAGGTGGTAACTAAGACCGATACATATTTTTTCCTTCATGGAATTGAACACAAGAACTTTAGGTTTCATGACAAACGTTTGAACATCTGTACCACTAGTAGAATCTGCACTAGTAGAATATTCATTTCCATCAATTACTGATATAGCGTAACGATCGGCACTACCGAGGAGTTCCATACTAGAACAAAACAGCTAACCAGTGGTTCCTAATTATGATTGGTATCCAACCAAGATCAATGTCTAATGGATACAATCGATTAATATTCAGTTAATTACAAATTTTTACAACTCAAAATCTGAGATGTTTTTACAAAAATCTATTTTAACAAAATATCAAAGATCATTCACCAGTTAACAATAATTCGTATCTATTGTAATATCCTCCGAAAGTCGTCCTCAAGAGAAATGAGATACAAAGTGATGATTAATCCTAGAGAATTGCATCAAAATGACAAACATCAATACAGTCTTTATTGTCATAAGTGCTTATCAGTGGATTGTCTCTATACAGAAGTAGTTTACAAGTGTGAAATAGGTTAAACTATAGTTTGCAAGTGGAATCTAGAACTTTCAAATAAGACAGAACGTACTTTCTGAATTCTACTTGCCAGCCATAAAACCAACTTAGCTAATAATAAACTTTCTTCTTAGATAACTATGTTACTTAATGTATTTATGATGTTGGGATTCGTTTATTACCATGCAAATCAATGGAATAATCTTAGTGAATTTCAAGTGAGTGTTGGGACGGCTCCTAAAGAACTTTCCAGAATCTCGACGTAGCGTATTCTGATTGGGTAATGGCTGAAACTTCTTAGTCCTGATTGGATGGATTATAATGATGGTTTTCTTGTATCAGAAAACTATAAATATACAAATATTTTGTACATAACTCACTCTCTCTTAACAGAACAAATATCCCTGCCAACCTGTTTTCTGTCTTCTGAATTGCAATTAGGAGGGTTCAAGCGCTGAAGTTGTCTGTGATTAGTCAAGCTATCAAGTATGAGTTATAATAATGAGGTTTATAGTATTCCATCAATGCACTAAAGTGGACACTGCTTCCCAATGAGTTCAGATCCCTAATTACAGAAAAGAGCAAAATTCGTTTCCCACCAAGTTATTTAAGTGGTAGTTCATAATTTTGTTCAATTTGATGTTCATCATAGCGCTGATCGAATTCCATCGATCGAGTTGTAATGTGACCATTAGTCTAAGTGACACGACAACACTAGCAGTATGTAGTGATGGAAAGTGCATACAACTCAGTCGTGTAGGGACGGGAACGAGGTAACGACCTAAGAACCTCTTGGTATACTTTATTCAATTCTATAAACAAGTAAATCAGTAGCTGCTAGAATAACTCATCATTTATGAATACATCAAATGAAATAGGCTAGAATGTCATAAGTGGTAACAGTTTTCCTTAATGTGATAGACATTCCAAAAAGTTCAACATCAATCCAACATTGGATGCTTTCCTAACTTTTTTTTTTCTAATTGAATTGTGGTAGTTTGCGGAGATTGGTATTAAGTTTTGATTGATTAAATTAGTCACAAATCGATGTTCGTAGGGTACCATTGGAAATCATGTAGCACTGGATAGCTGTTTTGTTCTAATATGGGACTTCTCAACAGTATACACCCTAGATTCCACCCAACGGACTTCAGGTTGTCGAACGCCTAACCCTCTGCACCACTCGGTCGGCGGCCAACGGCAGGATCTCCACTTTCATCAATCTGTGATATGTATTACGACGATCATTCATTGTCATTGGTGTCCACTGTCTGACTCGAGACAAGTCTAAACTACACCAGTCACGATTTCTCACTGCTGAAGAGTTCCATACTAGGACGAAACACCCATCAAATGCCCCCTGATATTCAACATTCTGTTACATAGTCCCATGAAAAATTCAAATCATAATATTTTATATGTGACTGTACGACAATAGATAGTCACTGTCAACTGAATAGAACAAGTTAAAAGTACAAAACTTACTAAGGAATTATTGTTGAACCAATTTGACTATCGTTGCCATGTGAATTACAATTGGAATTTTGTTCACTGTATTTCGGTGCAAAACAACTGAAATCATTTACTAAATACATAGAGATTAATAAAAGGAAAAAGAGAAAAGTGAAGGAACTAAATATCAATCAAAACTTTTCTTTATAATTTGAGTGTGTTTGGATCTTTCTCTTGATTTGTTATGGACTGAAACTGCTTAGTCTCTGTTGCTATATGTGCATCCTGAGTGGATTGTCTTGATATAGCGAGTATTCACAAGTATTATTTAAGTTTGGTTGTGCCTGGAAAGCGAAATCCAGGACGTCCCATTTGTGACTTGCCAAATGGATGTACGTGTATTCTAGTATTGATTCGAACTCAGTTCGTTTTGTGTCAAACGCCACCTTGTCAACCACAAATCAACGGGAAGATCTAAACGTATTCAGATTATAAGTACATACCCGTTTCACAAGTGCGGCTGTTTGGATTCAGTCACCTAGACTGATCAGTTCCAGTTTAGGATAAATCAATGTGGCTTGAGGTGGACATTTCGTAATACTTATCAAGTTAGAGAGTTCATGTGAATCTTCTGTGTAAGCATAGAAGGTTGTTGTAATAGATTAACACCATAATTACACAAGCTTTCTTTCATTCACTACATATTAGACACTAATTCAATGTAAAACTCCTTATACTCAACATGTGACCACACAATCATACTTGTATTACACCCTCAATTTATGGTTGTATAATCGATTTTTAATTATTGCTCGAACCAGCTTCAGGAGAGAAACCATAGAAGTTTTACACTTTGAATTAGTTGCAATTGCTTACCAATACAATTTATTCAACTTAAAATGTATTTGTGTCTAAGAAACATGCCCACTTACCATGTAAATTACTAAACAGTTCTTGTGAATTGAATCGATACTCTGGGATAGGGTAACCTTTGTTATTGCTTGGATCCCATTGAATAGCTAAACCCAAAGTAAAAGGTGTTTGATCTATTGGTGATATAAAGAATTTCTTATTGACTTCAAATGTAGTATGCTAAAAAAAGATTATACAATGAGTATACAGTGAAAACGATGCATATACATATGGATGATTAGGTTCACCACGGATTGATGTTGATAGGGTACCATTGAAAACTGAGAAGCACTGGACAGCTGTTTTGTCCTTGCATGGGACTATTCGTTCACAGCACGCACTCTTGATTCATCCATCCTCCAGGAGTCAAATGCAGGTCTTTCAAGTTGGCTAACTCCTAATGCTCTACACTATTGAGGCAACCAGCGTTTAATAGTAGAATTCCCACTTCGATCAACTTGTGATATAACATGACGGCCAGTCGTTCAGAAATATCTAATATCCACTAGTCACGATTAGTCAGTGCTACTGGTGATAACTCTCTCACTTCCGAGTTGTCTGATTCCCAATTGTAACAACTATTGAATTTCATCATACGACAAGGCAGCTCTTCAGTGTTCTTTGATTTTCATTGACACCCAACCGAGATCAATCTGTGACGAATACAAACAACACATTAAAGTATCAATTTCTATCAATTCCACTTTAAACATACATTTATTAATTAATTTATAATTTATCAGAGATATGTCTACATATAGACGATTTTGTGCAGCTATGGAAATGAATTCGCGGAAAAGGAATCCGCCATCACTGAATGAATTTATACTCGTTAAGAAAGTTGGTTACCATTATAATTAGTCACCTACTTCCATTTAACACAAAGGTCATTATACTTGAATCATAATGTGGACATTAGAACTGAGGTGTAATCATATATCTTATATGAATTTGAATATACTTGAACCTCCTCGTTAGTTTGATGTGAACTGACGTTAAGAAGTCTCTGTTGCTATACGTGCATCCTTAGAGGATGGTCTCGATGCAGCTGTAGGCCACAATGATGAGATGATTTATTAAAGTGGCTGGAGAATGGAATCTAGGACTCGTTTTTAGTCTTTTTGGGATTCTTTAGTTGGACGCACTTAAATCCTTATCTTGGTGTTCACACCACAACTTCATAACCACAACATTCTACTAAACCATATTCTTTACTTGTGTTTAAAGTTGATTATGTAAAACACTTCATTTCTCTGATGGATTATTAGGTAATCACGCACCAACCTGAAGAGGAAGGGTTCGATGAAATCACCATTCTTATATTCATTACACAACATAACCATTAATATGAACTAAAGAAAACAACAGTTTAACTTATAATCCACAGCTTATTACATCTGGCTGATCTCCTGAACCACAGAACATTAACTACTAAGCAGTTCATCTATCTGTACAAACTCAATAAAGATGTAATCTCCAAGTAACTAGTGCTTGTCATTGAATACAAATCCATTCAGTGTTAGTCAAAAGACATTATGATTGAGCAATTCCGTAAGTGACTAGAAACACTTCATCACTTTCTAACTACTCAGTATTAGAAGGTTTTTCAGATATTGAAGACATTCTCGTCAACAGTTGTTACTGTACAGAGATTGAATTTTCAAACTTTGTAGCCCATTGAATTTCACATTCACTTCGATACATTAAATAATATGTAGACGTTGTTGTTTGTATGACGACGAAACATCAATTCACTTTACATATAGCCCTAAATTCATGTGTTTATTATGCTAGATTTCAAGCAAACAGAATAGAAATTCATGTCTGATCATCTCAGTGAAAATATTCGGCTGTCAACTAAACACAAATTACAATATTATACCTAACCTAAACGTGGCACCACCCCATGAGGTCTTTGACTAATGGTCTAAGTCATCTTGATGAATACAGACTACCTGCTTGGAAAGGAAAGTTGTAATCATGATCTCTGGCTAGGGATTTTGGATGACATGGCTCAGAATCAGTCATAGTGGAGCAAGTGTATTCTAGATCTCAAGTTCTGTTATTCTTTTGTGCAGACGTTTGCTTTTGTTGGATCATATTGTCCTATTAATCTTGTAAATCTAATCAACTTGTGACGTGACAACTTGGGCCAGTGTGTATACGTTCCAGGTCCTGGGTTGTTCATGACTGATTGACTGACTAACTATAATAAGCAGTAATTAAATGCTTAGCATAAATCATTTAATTAATCCAATAATCTGTTTCACTTACATAATTGTCGACCACAACATTAACATCCATATCTACTGAAGTTCTCTCTCTGTTGATCATTGCATTTCTTAACTGAAAAATGTTTATTTGAGAAAAACATAGGCAAAAAAAAGAAAGAAAAAAATCTCCTTAATGACTACCTATTATCACAATATAGAATTAATAAAATAACTGGTTGAATTCCTCGAATCACTGAAAAATTCCATCCCCCCCTTCACCTGTAGTGTTGATAGATTGGGTGACTAAAGAAGAACAACTAACTTTCAGACGACTGTCTCCTCGTGACGATTATTTGCGTCAAATATTATTGTTATATTCCCCCCCCCGTTGCGCCAAACTCTCATTGGACTGATGAACTGTACTGAATCATTTATCACTTATGAACTACAACTAAGTAACTGTGTGCTCTTCTCCCCTCCGCCACTAATCTCCCTTCATGACTGTTATTGTTTCACATGAATCTTATATAAACGAATGTGTGAAATATGAATTGATTCATTCTGGTTATTGGTTCATGTGTTCTTCTGTCCAGTTTCGGACTAGCAGGATCAGAGTAGACTTATGGGCATCGACCAGTCAGTGTTACTGTTTATGGTCACCGTATTGGTCAACTGTTATTCTTATTAACTGGAGTTCACAATACATCAAGTATTTGTTACACACACAAGTGCACAGTATTTGATTTTTCTGTCTATTACTCTACTAAAGTTGGTTTGTGGTGTATGTACTACCTGACCTTGAAGGCTTCATTGTAAGATTAATCATCAATCACCACTAACTATCATAAACTCAAGAATATGACAAGACTAAAGAATGAGTATAACTGAGATATTCTGAAAATGACTTGGAGTAACCTAAACCAAATTCAGTCAGGTAGAAAACGGATTATAAAGCAAACCGGTTCTTAACTATCTACTTGTGTAAGTGGTTTTCCAACTTAGACAACATATGCATTAATGTTATTAATACGAACTTTTGCAGAATGGTTAACAAGAGTACTGACTGTGAACGACATATGGAATGCATTCATTATGTATAGATACTTCAGCCTTAATTGTATCATCACATTATTCAATACAAATCGACCTACACTTTAGATTGATACTTATATGGACATATTTCTACCTACATTTATCCCTCTCATTTGAACAAAGAGGTCGTGATAAGTAATCTTTTCTATTGAAAGTAACTTGTTAGTCATTATACGATAAATGCCCACTGTATGTAACCAAACTATGCCCAATCAACTTGCAGCCATAATACGCTTTCTGAATGTTCTGTACCTGTTCTACCAAGAATATTAAACAATACACAATAATGTAATTAGGATGTATTTGAATCTTCCATTTGATTTCTTATGGACTAAAGTTGATCAGTTTCTATTGCTATATTTGTATCCTGAGTGGATTACCTCGATATTAGCGATTATTCACAAGTAATGTTTACGTTTTATTGCGACTGACAAGCGGAATCCACGACATGCGTTTCATCCTATCTGGGACTCGTCAACTTGATGTACCTGAATTATAGTGTTGATGTTCACACCAGGACTCGGGCTCAGTTCGTTTTGTGATAAACGCCACCTCGTTCACAACTAAGCTACTGAATTCAGACAGCTACACCTGTACAACGGGTATACATATATATACATATATGTTTGTATCTTCACGTTGATTTATCATGCTCTGTAATTGATCAGTCTCGTTTGCCATAGGTGCATCCTGAGTGGATTGCCTAGATATCCCAATACTGAGATGCAGGTACATCCGGTTGACGAGTCCCATATAGGAGGAAACGTGGGTGCTGGATTCCACTTGCCAGCCACAATCTAAATCAAATAACACAGAATGATTGTTTTTATTATAAATATAATTTGTACAGAGCAAGTCGAACACAACATGTGAAATTCATTGTCAGTTATCGCTTTCATTTCAATAGTTGAATAACTTGTATTCAGTTATCTAAGTAGCGTAATTTATTCAAGTGTATGTAACTGTGACAAAAGTTCAGATACACGTTTCTTAATATGAAGAAGCATAATGATCGGATACTATTGAAAATAAGTCAGCACTAGACAAGTGTTTCGTTGTAGTACAGGATTAATTGTATGATCAGTAGACATCGTTTGCTGACGTCAGTGACGTGTAATGCATGCATATACACACCTTCCGAACTTTTGATTTGGTATCAGTTGTGAATAAATACTGATGAAGCACTTAAACTATGATTAGTTCTAACTTCTGTTATACACTATATATTGATTGTATAATGTTGGTTTACCAGTCAGTGGATTGTACAAAGATTTCAAAGAAGATTGTATCCTTGATTACAAGTGGAATTTATATAAGCTCTAACCACGGTCAGTGTCATCAATTCACAGGAATAAAACATTCAATGTTTACATCGTAATAAATAATGAATGCAGTGTAGTTTATGTAGCGTATTCAATGCAAGTAGAATGATAATAAATTCATTAATATACAGTATGATTTACTTACAGTTGTGTTATACTCCGGTGTACCAGACCACTAACAATAGAAAACAAAATGAGAAACACTGTAAGAGTCTATGCATACAAATTCTTAATGAAATAAATTGTAATATGGAGTTATCAATTGAAAATAGGATAAGTCATTGTATAGGTATAGGGGAATGTTACAAAATCAAAAAAGGTTATTATGAGTGATGCATATGATCAAGTGGTTGTAGCTAACTTATGAGCATGAGGACACAGTAACAATCACCAATGAGAGTTTCTAGCAGGTCACTGCACGTCTGCCTGATGCCTACATAGTCCCAGGCTAGAAATAAAAGAACACAAGATTGATGAACCATTCAGACTGAATCATATTATATTTCAGACAATCCTTTATATACACATAAAGTCTGACCACACAGAGAATCATCTAAGAATTTAACACTAATACAAAATGAAGGAGATAGTGGCATTGAATGGGGACAACTTGTACATAACTAATTAACTGTAGTTCATAAATAAGAGACAATATACTAACAGTAAATATACTAGACGGGAGGACATGGTAAGAGAGACATAACAATGATAGAAATGATATGATTGCATTAACCACAACTAAAATAACACAGTTCTAAAAGTTTGTTATTCTTCTTTAGTCGTCCAACGTAACTGTAGTCATTACTTTGATGTTTGTCAAGTCGTTTATGGTGCTGATCAAATCCTCTCAGCAGAGATATAACCTCTGGTCCTTTAATTATGAACTACAGTTCATTAGTTGTGTACGTGTTACTCCTGTTTATTGTCACTATCTTCTTTGAGTCGAATTAATGATAGTTTCCTGATTGATTGATTGTGTAGTCTGATTTTGTGTATATATAATGGAATGCTTGAAGAATACACGATTCTGTCAGGTTAAATCATCAATCTTGTTTTCTTCTATCTCTAGTTTGGGACATCAGGCAGACGTGCAGTGACCAACAAAGAACTCTAATTGGCGGTTGTTATTGCAACTTCGTGCACACAATGTCACATTAACTACTTGGTCATATGCATCACCCATAACAGCTTTTTTCTAACTTCATAACAACTATACAGTTATGAACCAGTGTAAGATGATGCGTGTTCATGTCTTAGGCTCGATCACTGGTGGGATCATGGTTGTAAATTGTTGAAGCGTTCAGCACTAAGAAGAAACATCTGTCCGATGCTTCGGAGTTGTCAATGAATGTTTAATCTTAGACCAAGTTGTGATATAAAATCAAAGTTAGTGAATATTACAATAAATAAATTTTATTCACTGTAAATGAATAACTGATGTTGTGCATATGTTACTACTTATAAAAAATAACCTAAAGAAATGTTGAACTACATCGTTAGTTGATTGATTGATTATCATTTAAAACTAAAGACCGCTAGACAGCTAGACAGTATGGGGCTATTTAGTCGAAGTTTACATCCTTGATTCCTACACGGAATCCAACGCATAATATTTAGATCTTTCAGAGAACATTTAAGCCTTCACACCACTGGGTCAGCGTCCGTTGATAGAATTACTATTTCCATCAATTTGTGATAAAGCGCGTTGATCAGTCAATGCTATCAGTGATTACTATCTTGGAACTCTATTAGTTGTAACTTCTAACTAGAGTCCCAGCAACAACATGAAATTAGTCACTAGTGAGCTGATTTTTATAATCGAGTCAAGGTGGAAGTACTGGACATCTGTTTATAATGGAAGTTAATTTAAATTATAAAACAATTAGAGTTTTTATAAATTTAGACGGAGTTGGTCTGAAAAGAACATTATGTACTCCAAGCCCCAAAAAAATATCCATTTCTGGATAGATGATAACTATTCATTACAGAATATTTGTGTTACTGTGGTCAGTTCATTAAAACTTATCCTGATTGATAGTTATATGTCATACATAGACAATATAACGAGTGAATTCATTATGTTAGTTCCTCTATATAGGAGATAATATGGACGATTTTCTTATAACTTGTGATAATGATATTGATATTAACTTAACCAATGAAAAAGCAAACAATAAACCACTTGCCTATCCTAAATATTCTTCTAAGTCCAATAGATCGTGATTCTATAAAGGAAACTAACATAGACTGGTAAATATTGAAATTTTCATCGCTCATCTCCATTGAAATACAAAAGTGGTTTCATGGATTTGTTTTCCTAACAGAATCCAACATAACTACATAACAGTTGTGATTGTATAACACATGGATATCTATTGAAATTTATTCATCGACGTGACAGTCAATTAACAAACAAACACATAACCAATTCTACTTCTTAGAACATCACTTCTAATTACGTTGCCATATGCTGATGCGGCGAAGGGAGGAAGATATCTAACATATAATGTTACCAAATTAATCATCATTGATAAGTTAAAGTTCATGATTACATCACATCCCACTGTATTTACCAACTCACATGTATGTGGTTGAAGAATGCTGGCATAAATGACTTCAAAAACTAAATAACATCAAACTCTCTGATGATGATAGAGAATACAAAGTCTCATCATCTATCTCAAAGCACATACAACAGCCTTTAGATCTCTATATATTAGTCATCTGATGAGAATTCATGGATTTATAGAAACCTTCTTTGTACAAAAGCTGTTTGTTACAATTGTCTTTCTAATGATGTAACAACTATCTGGTTTTCGCATATCTGATTCTTCATTAATCAAATTATTGCTACACAACCTCTTATTCAAGTTTGTCTTTATTAGTTGCCTACGGTTGTATATCAATGCCCTAATCAGTATATGTGTGACCAGATTGTCATACCTTAAATATACCTTCATATCTTTTGGATGAACACTGTCTTTTTAATAAACTACAAAAATCTTAATTACATTTAAATTAATTGAAAATATTTCAGATATTCAAAGCAAACAATTTCATGAAAGTCACATGACAACGAGAAGTAATTAGATTGTTAATAAAAGTTTGTTTTGAAATAGTTCAAACTTACTGGATCAATCTTAACTTCTTTCATTACTTCAACTTCATTTATATCAACATTCTGATAGTAACTTTTCAATAGAGCTTTATACTATAAAGCAAGAGGAAACAGGAATAGTTAAATAAAAAGTTATCAAATGGTTGTAGTCAAGACTGACAACAGTTAACTGTAATTTTCGACGATTCCTGTAAAATTTCTAATCATCCAGAACACTTGGAATCCATTAGAACAACAGTCAGTTATAGACACTTCATATATTGAAAATTTAAGTGTATCCATGAATAAAAGTAATGAGTTAGAGAAATGAATTTTGGCTAGAAATCACGGCGGCCTGCTTGAAATCTTGGGCTACCACATATTACCAAATATCTCAAAACGTTACTGTTTCGTTTTGTTTTAACTGATCAATCATGTTCTGAAATCGCAACGTGTACTCATGCACCTTTATAAAATGTTTACGACCTATCATGAGTAATTCAGTTAAATTTAAACGAGGACATTATGATGGCTAGTGGCATGCGTTAAAAAGGATCAATACTCATCAAACGTCTACTCCTGAAATTCTTAGTCTTAACTATCGATTTCTTATTGGAAAATTGGACTACCTACAACTTCTTCTTAGTCCTAACATATACTGTAATTGTGGTTAAATCACTGTTTAAGAATCTTGGCTACATGACCTATTTTTCGTCATGATCGTTCTATCATTAAGTAAAAGTGTGGTGGTGGTGATGGTGTTGCTATTTTCGTGAACATGAACTGGTGTAAATTCAATCGTATGTGCACACGGTGAAAGAGTAACGTGTTGAGACATTGTATGCTGAAAATTCATATTGTACGAAACATTATTGAATAAAGCTGCTATTATTATTATTATTATTATTATTATTATTATTACTATTATTATTATTATTATGTACTGACAACGAATATTTCTGGTTAGCGTTCTATCTCACACACAGTAACGAATGCAAGTGAAGACGGATAGTGTAGCAGCAGCCTCATTATACACAAAGGAAAAAACAAGATCCTTCAATACAAAATAATGAACGCTAACCCATTTACTCTGGAAGATATAGAAACCTTTACATATTTGGGCAGCATCATCGATAAACAAGGAGGGTCTGATGCAGATGTGAAGGCGCAGATTGTCAACGCAAGGACAGCATTTCTACAAGTGAAAATCATCTCCAAATCGAAGTAACTGTCAGTCAACATTAAAGTCACAATTTTTAGTACAATTGTGAAAGCATTGCTCTTGTATGGAGCTGAAACTTACACGGTGAACTACGAAAAGTATCTTTCAGAAGATACAATTAATTATAAACAATTATCTGCGTAAGATATTTTGGATCCGTTGGCTAGATACCATCAGCAACAAACTTCTGTGGCAGAGAACAAATCAACCACAATAGAGGCGAGAAAGAAATAGGGAAAGAAGGCTGGAAGTGGACGAGACACACATTTAGAAAGCATCAAACTGCTTCACAAGACAAGCACTAACATGAAATCCTAAAGACCAAAGGAATAGAGGAAGATCCAAGAACATATCACTGTGGGGATTGGAGACAGACATGAAGAGAATGAATAGCCCTTTAGAAGAACTGGAAAGGAAAGCCTAGCACAGAGTTAGTTGGCGGATGCTAGTTGGCGGCCTATGCTCCACATGGGGTAACAGGCATTGATTGATGGATTATGTACTGACAAAAATCATCAGAAGAGTGAGAGGAAAGGAAGAGAATTAAAGCCTAATTTAAATCCAACTGACTTACTTCATTCATAATATTTAAGAGTTCAAAATGCCTTCATTAAGTAAACACGGCGACATTTACAACGAGATACAACCGTATACCATGCAGTTTTAAGTGGAACACTAAACAACTACTTTCAAATCTATTGTTGCATACATTCATTTATATGATATGAGAATCACAGTTATTAATTTACGGAATAGATTGTAAGTAGAATAGTTAATACTAAATAATAAGGCAAACAAACAATTCAACAACCAGTAACATCATAAAGCTTTAAGATGATAAGTGATATATCGAGTAACTCAAGAAGGACAACGAACTTTCAGATGATTATTTCATTTATTTTGGTTGTATTTAAATCCAACACTTCAGGTCGATTGTTGTTATGTTCCCCTCTCCTTAACTTCCGACTTAATTCATTAACTGTTATCGTATCATTTTACATTCAGAAACCACAGATAAGTAACCGAGTAGTTGATTACCCACCAGTCTCCTATCATTATTGTTCTTGTTTCATACGAATGTTATTTTCCCTAATTAGTCAATTGTGTTATCAGGCATTGTATATACATCAATGAATGTGTCAAACATAAACTGATTCTCTCTGATTATTGACTTAGTTATCTTGTGTTCTTTAATCTGGTTTGGAACTAACAATATCACAGCAGATATATAGGCATAGAATAAACAGTCTTTGTGTGTGGCTTGTATTGTATTGGTTCCAAGCAAGGTGATCCTGTTTCCGTATATCGTGATTGGACGTAATTCAGGACACCATTAGTTTTAAATAATCTAAGCATAAGCACAATAAATAGGGAACTGAATTCCGCTGATCTCGATGCTAACTACATCAGATAACAGGCTGTTACAGCTAACACTTTCAGCCAATCAATCAATCAATCAATCACCACTAGACTACTGAGTCCGAACAGTTATATATGTGTAACGGTTATGTATATATAAATGGAACGCGGTGGCGTTTGACACGAAGCGAACTAAGTTCAAGTCCCGTTATGAACATAAATATTGCAGTGCAAATACATCTAGCTGACGAGTCCTAAATAGAAAGAAATGTGAGTGTTGGATTCCGTTAGTCGATCACAATCAAAATTAAACAATACTTGTTAAATATCGATAAGTCGAGGTAATCCATTTAAGATGCACAAATAGCAACAGAGACTGATCAACTTCAGTTCATAACAAATCAATAGAAAACTGCAAATTCACCTTTGTTTATTCATTGTTTACAAATCTTTTAGAAAGTTTAAAAAGATGAAATTTAATGCCAAACGACACAAAAAAAACAAAATTAGCAAGTCGAATTGTGCTTGGCAAGTGGAATCCAAAATGCCCGCTTCGTCCTATTTGGGATTTGTCAGCTAGATCTACCTACCTTCATTCTAATGTCAATGTTTACACCAGAACTGACTAGTTTCAGTTCATAACAAATCAATTGAAAGATCATAAATTCATCTTGATAATTACACAATCAATAATATTTTAATTAAACTCAACAACTTACAACTGGTCGATAATTTGGATGAAATAGAACAAATCCATTATTATCCACAGCAAATAAATAATTATTTACACCAATCTATAAAATGTAAATTATAATGAATAACAAACAAGGTAATAAATGAATTAGGTAAAAATACATTGTAATCTATCTACTTAGACAATATAGAATATAATGAGTGTTTTCATTGGATTGAACAGTTCATGATGGGTAAGTAACTTTCAAAACTGTTTCTTTCAGGTGACTACTGAGGATAAAGTTGTTGTTGTTGTTTCCCTGTGGTTAACCTTCAATTAAATCAATTAACTGATATGTGTGTACATGTTCCCCTTCTCCCTTCCTCTTCTACCCTGTTATATATGATTGTTATTTCCCTAATTGGTTCGTTGTGCCGTCTATGTATATACGTGAATGTGTGAAATATAAATTGACTCTATCTAAATGTTGATAAAATAATCTTATGTTCAATAATCCAACTTACAGATTAAGAATATCAAGGCAGATATACGGGCATAGGAATAAACAGTCATTGTGTTCTGTTTGTTATGTTGGCTATATGAAGATTATTGTATTACTGTATATCATGATTGATGCTATGTTTACGATAATAACAATAGTTTCTCTTTATTCTTTTACATTTGGCATAGTTCATCGGTTGAAATATTAATGTGTGTTAACCATGAACGGCGGCTTGTTTGAAATCTTGGACTACCAATTTTCTTTTACCAAATATCTCAACAAGTAACTTTTTCCATTTTGTTTGTTTTATTTTACTTACTCAATCATGTCTCAAAATCGCATTGTGTACTCATGAGCCTATATAAAAAGTCTACGACATATCGTGAATAATACAGAGAGATCTAAGCAAAGACATTATGGTGGCTGGCGATAGGCGTTAAAAAGAATCTATATTCACCAGATTTGTATGCCTAAAATTCTTAGTCTTAACTAACGATCTCCTACTGGAAAAGTATACCACTTACAATTTATCCTTAGTCTAAATATACACCGTGAACTGAGTCTAAATAATGTGAATTTCTTTAAGTTGGGCTGTGACTGGCAAGCGAAATTCAAGACTCACGTTTCGTCATATTTCTGACTCGTCAGCTGGATGTGCTATATCCTATTATTGATGTTCACATCGTGGATCGAATACGGTTCGTTTCGGATACAGGTAAACCCAACTGACAGGTCACAAATAAGACAAAATGCGCGTCTTGAATTCTACACATCAATCGCAGTCCAACTTAAATGATACCTGTGAATTATCGCTATATCGATGCAATCCACTCACGACTAAATAATTTCAGCCCTTGATAAATCAACGGGAAGATTCAAACTCACACTAATTAAATATTAATTTCTGATTGGAGAAATTCAGACAGGGGAATTGGAGAAGAAAAATTGGACGGGGAGGTTAAGAAAAACATTATCATTCGTAAGAAGAATTTGTTGTGTACTAGAGGATTATATTGGATAATCTAATGACATACACACATTTCGGTCAAGACATTACTATACAACCATCGAAAACTAATAAAGGTCAAGTTAAATAAGAGATTGTGTGGCAGCAATTTGATCAATGAAGAATGAAATATGGGGAGGTTAGAAAGTTGTCAAACCAACAAAGACAATTATAACAATCAGATTCTGTACATTGTATATAGGAGGCATAACGCTACCAATGGTGACGGTTTCTATAAATCTATTAATACCCTTCTGATGACTCCTATACAAAGATTTAAAGGCTGTTGTATGTGTTTTGATGTAGATGGGGAAGCTTTTGTAATCGGTGATTTGATTGGAGAGTTTGATGTTGTGTGGTTTTTGACGTCACTTATACACACGTCCTTCCCCCACCTTCAAATAGTCTCGTCCGTTACTCAGTATGGGTGTATCACCAAACATACATGTGTAGTGGTAGATACACATTTGTTATTCACTTGACAACATGAATCAAATATCATATATGAAAATTATTTAGCATAAAGAACTTAGACAGTTCAACACATATACAAAACGACATATCACAGGAATAGCTTAAATAACAAATAACTCAGCTGTTTCTTAGTTGATAAGTATATGTACAAATTTCTCAAATGTTTGCTTACTTTCCAACCACGTAGTGCATCTTGAAAAGATTGTAATGGTACATCAATACCAGCTACTCCAAGTAAATTTCCTTCTTTTAACCGTTTCTGAATAAGAAAATCAATAAATAAACAAATAAATAATCTCCACAAAAATAACTGTCCCAAATGAACTATAATAATAAACTCACTAGTGACTAACTCTAGGATGTTCCTGAAGCCCTGGTGAGAAGTCGTGACTGATGGAGTTCAGACTTGTCGGGAGTGAGACAGTTATCCCCAATGACAATTGATGATCGTCGCCCTATATCAAAAATTGATGGAAGTGAAAATTCTACGATTGGTGGTGCAGATGGTTAGGCGTTAGCCGTTAACCTGAAGCCCCTGGTAAGGAATCTGGGGTGCGCACTGCTAAGGAGTTCCACACTAGAACGAAATAGCTGTCCAGTGATCCCTGGTTTTCAATGCTACCCTACCAACATCAATCTGTGACATATTCAATCAAATAAATAAATAAACATTGAATTTTATACAATTACTTTTATTCATATATTTGATTGAAACAAGAACAATCGATGGACACAGAATAATATGAATTCATAATTAGAGTATATTTGAATCTTTCCGTTGATTTATCATGGACTGAAATTGATTAGTCTTGTTTGCCATATGAATGCAAGTACATCCAGCTGATGAGTCATAAATAAGACGAAATATGGGTTTTGGATTCTGCTTGCTAGTCACAGTCCAACTCAAACAATGTGAATTTTATGTCCTTATTTCATTAAATTTCATCAGCTGCACTAGAATTAGTACCATCTCTTACCGAATTATAGTATCATCATCATCATTACAAGTAGTCAAGTGAATTAGTAGTGGAAAACAGTGAAATTGAAGTGTTCAACATGTAAACGTAAATACACGATCATTTAAAGGCGTCGATAGTGAAAAGGCTTGAAAACTTTACTCTCACGAAAGACTGAAAATAAAACTTAGAAAATGTCTACGTCAAAATGGTTACTCACGAAGGATTATAGATAAATATTCCATTAATGAGATAGATATGGTAAAGTACGGTAAATCATAAATCATCAGAGATTAAGATTAGTAACCAATGTCTTTCATTTTACTTGAAATCCTATCATGTGGATTACTAACTATGTACAATTGCCTGGCGCGCGTAGAATCAATTCAGCATTAAAGAATAATGAATACTGTTGGATGCATAGTATGCATACTTTACAACTTACAGCTTTATTTGTTTTATCATAAACAGCTTTTGCTACTGATGTATACATTTTAGGCAATTCTTCTTTTGATGCAATCATTGTATCCTATAGTTAAAGTAAAGAAAACATTGATTACGTAATAGGGTAGAATAAAGTATCATTTAGTTCCTGTACTTGAAGGGTGACGTGGGGAGGGGGAAATCAAACAGACGAAAATGTAGCCATCAACAATCACATTAACAACTCCTACAATTCATGTTCTTCCTTTGGAACTAATTCATAATGAAAGACAGTCCATATTATTACTCAAAAAAGATTACTTTGATAAAGAGACGTTGAGATATAAGACAACATAACAGTTTATGCTGTGTAATAGACGAGGAACTCTAATATCCTATTCGTATACTGATTTAAATACTTCCAAAATGAGTTCATTGAAAAGACTGTAGACTAGTAACTTACAATTCTGACAGGATCTGGTTCCATTAGCATATTTTGCACAAATCCATTCATAAATGACCGACTACTGGGTGTATTCTATAAATAATAACATAAGAAAATCAATATAATCAAATAATTGTCAACAAGTTCCAGTGCTGTATCACCAATAAACACATTAATAGTTGCTATACAGTAAACAAACTGAGATCAAATAGTCTTCTCTCCATAGAGAAAGTATTTCACAATGGAAACAGGACAAATATGATTTAATATTCTGGTGAATGAATGTAAACAAGCTAACTAGAAAGATAACTGTTTTTCATAAGCAAACATATTTAATAATAACACAATAAATGCAAACTGGAATAGGTAAATGAAATGCGTAATGGCGGTAAATACAATGCACATTTGTGTTACGAACGTAAATAACCGAAACTCTCTCTTCCTCCCCCCCCTTGACATAAATATATATAACAAACTAACCTAAATCTAACTCTAACTTTAAACGTAAATTATCCCTAAAATTGACTTAAACTTTGACCTCATGCCACAGTTCTTCCAGAAATAAAAGTATTCATCAAACAGTCAAGTGTGGTAACAATCCTTTAAATTGTAATTGGGTGTTGTGGAGTTTATTGAATGTCAATTTAATATAACGAATTGCTCTGAACTAAATGACCATTGATCACCAGGAACTGACACTGAACAGCTGTTTCGTCCTAGTATGAGGCTCCTCAGCAGTGTATATCCACAACTCCACTAAGAATCGAACCAAGGACCATCTAGCTCCGCAGTGAACGTTAGACCACAGAGTCAGCTCCCAACGGTTGAATATTTCTAATTCGGTTAATTCATGATACGTATACACGACCTCATCCATTACAATCAAACCAATTTGTGTTATCAAACTGACATTCAACAATCTCCGTGTCACTTAATTAAAATTAATATCAGCTCACTAGTAGCTAACTCCATAAGGTAATTCCTGGAGTTATGGTGGGAAAATGTGAACACCGAAGTCGGGTGTAAGGCAGATACCTACCGATGGTGATGGATGAGGTTACGAAAGCTTGTCGTTAATCGACTGAGTTAGAAATATCAACCATTGGGAGCTGACTCTGTGGTCTAATGATAAGGCGTTCGCCGTGGAACCAGGTAGTCCCGGGTTTGATCTCGGATGAGGTTGTGGATGCGCACTATTGAACAATCCCATACTAGAACGAAAGTTATCTACTGTCAGTCCTTGGTGATCAATGGCTGTCTAATTCAGACCAATTCGTAATGTCAAATTGAAATCCTTCAAAGTTTTTGCTTGAAATACAGTATAATTCCGTCTAGTTGATTCATCGGTTTGTGTTCTTCCTGTTTCGGCCTGGGACTGAGTAGGTGTCAAGTAGATGCATACGGACTGATTAGACACTCTGATTGGTGTTTATTATGGTGATTTCCTGAACACAAAGTCATATCAATTAATTGACCATTTATTCCGGTCATAACAGCTTAGCGTCATTACAATTTTTGTCGATATTTATTAACTAGTGACGTAAAAGTTTTGAAAGCAGTATGCAGTCATGTTGATCAGCTTGATCTTCAATCTGAATTAGACGAATAAGTTTAATGGTCTTAAAATTTGACTATTAGAGAGTGTACAAATGCACATCGACTGTGGTAATTACCATCAATTCACGCTAAAAGAGCCGCCAGTTCTACAGGCAAACGTATTTAAGGACTTGGGAGTAATTGCAAATCATGACTTGCAAACCACTGCAACGCAGTAGCAGCTACACAGTTTTGAGTGTTATGGTCACTAAAGTACTGGCACAGATCGTTCTGTTCCTGATTAGTTGCTGTCACCTTTAGTGTGCAAATTGTTCTGTCTGTTGTAACTACATATGTACAGTCAAAACAAAAAATCGAATCAAATTTTCAGTGGTAAGTTCCTGGTTATTTGATTCGGATTTTAGAAGGGAAATTATACTGGTAAGTTATTGAGTCACATGGTTGTAGATATCTAGTTTGTTTGCGTAGGTTAGTTTACGTGTTGGCGAATTTACAGTAAATAGTTCCTTGTGTAGATGTAGACGAAAGACACATTAGTTATTATTGTTCATTAAATTGAAATCATATTTAATGGAGGAAGTATAGGTCAACATAGTGAACTTTTAGGTGACCATGTGAAGTGGTACATACGTTGCCACAGATACATACTAAAGATGCTTCTTATTTCACAGTGTTACTTAATCTAACTCTAAGTGAAAACTATGATGCATCAATTTTGATAATACTTGCAGAGTTCTTAACTCTTCGCTATACTTTAGGATTATCTTCTTATTGGCATTCTGTAGCCAATAAAGCCTACTCAGCCTTGGGGTTCCTTTCTGGAACCCTAAGTAGTGTGACTCCTTTTCAACACATATCTGAGACACACTCTTACAAAAATTACATACCATATCCCCTTTACCTTAAGAAGGATATAGATATACTGAAACATGTTCAAAGAAGAGCAAACAAAAAGGTGGTAGAATCTTATACAACTCAACTTAAAGCATTAGGCTTGCATACTATGCCGTACAGGAGGGTTAGAGAGAGACTATGATCTCGGTGTATCAAATTGCATATAATGGTTTTCATCCTAACGAATTACTGGTAAGACTCAGTACCAAAGTAAAATTAGGAGAACACACTTATAAGGGCTTGCACAATAATTTGTGCCACCTTTTTATAATTAGGCAAAAAAAACTTCGGAACTTTATCTGTAAAGGTGGTGTTTAATCATTCAGAAGTGAGTTTGATGCATATTTATTCACTATGGGCACAGAAGGACGATACTGTAGGAGTAACGTCTTGATTACTTTTATTCTTAACTCATAATTCAATCTTTGTCGTCTGAGTTTCAGAAGGAATATAGCAAACGATCTACTCTCCAAAACCAAAACCACTCCTACCGCTTAGAAGCAGTTCTGAAGGAACGATAGTTTACTAATATCACTGACTAAAGTTAAATTTGAAGCTGATGAACTGTAGTATGACCTGTTACACTCGACAAAATGAAAGGCTCCCATGTAATTTGATTAAATGCTTACAGAAACCTGTTGATTGAAATCAAGTCAAGTATACACTTCACTGGACTAGAATACTTCTCAACTAGATAAGTACATGATGTGATAGACTACAATACAACTCATAGGCTAGTTCTTATTGGTTTTACGATACTAGAGTCTCACTTGAATACAAATAATAGTTTTGTTAGGAGTAAAGAGCTCTGAATTTCTCTCTCTTTAGAGTCTTCTTACTTAACTAATCATGTATTTCAAAATTGCTGGTAATACTCACCATCAATAAGTCAGAATACATAATACATTCATACTACAGTATGACAATGCATGGTTTAGATGGTAGAATAGTTACTATTGTAATGTAATATTTGCTGTACATCGACTTGGTTACGTAATTGATGTAGTAGACGTCGTCTTTAAACCCCTTAAATATGTGTAACTAAAACGTCTTAACGGTATGGTCTACATGATCTGTGGAAAAGTTTTCTTCTGCATGATCCATATCATCTTGATGCTAACATTGTGTACAACTGAAGTATTAAATTACTTTAATACCATTTTCTTTACAGTAATCAATTATTGTGAATTAAACAGCTGTCCAATGCTCTCTGGTTTTCAATGGTGCCTTGTCAACATCAATCTGTGACATAATCAGTCAATTAAAATACTATTCTCTACAAAAATAACCATCTAAATTAAACTATTATAAATTCATTTCTTTATAACTTACCATCAAATACGGATTTGTAAAGTTCTCCCGTTTTAATTTCTAAAAATAGTAAACATTACAAATAGGTAACAACAATAATTTAAATTTCTTGTTTGTATTCATTATAGACTAATCTTGACTGAGTACCATTCAAAACAGTGAACTAATCCTGAACAATTGTTATGTCTTACTGTAGGACTCTGCAACAGTGTACATCCACTAGTTCACCAATCTGAATCCCTTGTAGTGGAATCTGGAGTGCACACTTCTGAGAAGTCCCATACTACGAAGAAACGGCTATCCAGTGCTCCTTGGTTTTCACTCTTACTCTGTCAACACCGATCTGTGATATATTCAATCATCTAGAATACTAATCTCTACGAATCACCTCAATTCAATTATAATGATAAGCTTTCTTAATAAAATAAAACCATTACATTAAAGTAGTTTTAAGTAGTATAATAGATTATTTTTTCACTAATAATTAATAATACTTACTTTAAAGTTAAACTGATGAATAGTAGCTCCAGTCCATACAAAATAAGCATCATCTTGTAAAGCATTGGATCGTGCAATAACATCCAAATATTTCTGACAATGAAAGATGGAAGAAGGCAACAGATTTCAACAAGTGAATTAATACTGACTATAATAAAGAATAAATATGCTAGCAAAAATAATAGGTTCCCAGTACCATTCATGATTGAAATTAACTTGATTGGTTATTCTACTGCGTTACAAAGACAAATATATAACTCAATATAACTTATCCTGTTCATATTTAATCTATTGATTTCTAGTTAAGGAATCAACTCATTGTATTCCTCAGTCTCATAAAAGAAACATTTTAATTTGATATAACGAATCGGTCTGAATTAGACAACTATTGAGCACCAAGAACTGGAACTGGACAATTGTGTCGTCCTAGTATGGGACCCTTCAGCAGTGAACATCAACGACTCCATCAGGGATCGAACCTAGGAACTTGATATCACGAATTGGTTTGATTTAGATAACATTCAATAGTCTCCACAACACCAAATTACAAAATTTCAACTGATGACTTGTATACCATCCATAATGCAACTCAGTGAATCACTGCATTGAAGTCACCAATGATAGCCATCATTTACCTATCTTATGTAATCCTGCTTCAGCTGTTACATTTAACAGTGGTGAATTAGTGTAGTAGAGTACAGTAATGGACATAATTATTAGTTGTTGATCAGTAATACTGTAAATGTAACAGTATTTCACATATACCATCTATAGATCAATGTAACTCTCACCATCTAAGTAAAGATAATTATTAACGAGTTGTACGCTTCTAAACAGGTGATTAAGTCTACAAACCATTAGCTCTGTCTTTACACAAAGAAATATGTACAATAACCATATGATTTTAATGCAGAAATGTCTATTGATGACTTCATGTGAACTAGCGTTTGAAGTTACAGTCGAAAACAATTAAACAATAGGGATTTAAAATCTTACCAAAACATTCTCCTTTACATCGGCTAGTGTAGCTATATTGACAGCATAACCTATGAAGTAGTAAATCATTTGAAAAAATTTATGATTATGAAGATTTCAAAATATCTAGAGGAGTTAAAATGAGTGCTGTTAGCGATGTGACGATGGTTATCACACCCAGACTGCCAACATCGCGGTACACCTCTTCTTAAGTTATCAAAAAAAGAAGCTGGAATAGAAATAGTCTTGATGGCCCAAACAACAACCACTTGACGCTGGTCATACGTGGCCCTTAAACTAGTGGTTTTTGGTGAGTTACCTCCGTACGTGGAAAGGTCTTACTTGTGGAGACAGAAATCCGTGGAGTAAAGTGAGGTGTGACCTTTTTCAACCACACCCTTCCTTTGTAGGAAGACACCATCGCTGTCATACTAGTTGTCTAAGGGAAACACCTTACTACCTTCACACCTCTACACAGTTAGCAGTACAACTTTGTTATCGGACCTTAGGTTTGATGCTTATAGTCCCATCGCTATTCAATCGTTCTTCCTGGTGTGGTAGGACCTTAAGGAACGATTATGCTAGCCACGATAAGCCGACTGGTTCTTAACAGCAGGTAATCCTGATCACTAAATAAAGGTAGCAACAACGATCGTCCGATAGTCGAACTAACGCTCACTTGATCTGTTCGACATAAAGTTCATGTTTATCACAAACGTATATGTTGTCAACAGAGAAAACTTATTGATACTAGTTGATTTTTTTCACCACTTGAAACGAATCTAGCAGTGATAAAATGTAATAAACTATTAGATTATTAGCTGAAAGGATGTTAACTTACTTATTCAGTTCACTTCGTCATCCTATTTCACCATGAAATTAATTAACGAATAGACAAATCCTTATGAATGACTACTTATGTGTTGATTCGACATCACGAATTGGTCTGAATTAGACAACCAGTGATCACCAACAACTGTCACCGAATAGCTATTTCATCTTAGTATGGGACTCCAGCAGTATGCATCCCTTACCCCCTTAGGGATCGAACCCAGGACACTCTGACTTCGAGGTGAATGTTTTACTATTAGACCGCTGAGTCAGCTCTCAACGTTGATATTTCTTATTCATTCAATTCGTGACACGTTTACGCAAAATTATTCATCACCATCGGTGGGTAAATGTCTCACACTCGATATGGTTGAACTTCACTGATCATTTTAACCCGATAAATCTACCTATTACAGAATTGTCCAAATTGATGTACTTATATGCCTTTTTAAAGGGATATGCAAGAAAGATCTAGAAAATGAGTATTTATATGAAGTCACTACTGTGAAAATCAATGTAACCTGGAGAAGATTTGTAAATGCAAATGGGGGGGAAGTAGTTTGTACTGTACTTTGAAGATAACTGTTAAGACCGAATTAGTTTTCAGTGATATGTTAATGGCTATTAACAATTATTGATAGATATGATTCGAAATTTTTCGTAATAATTAATTCCAATACTTTAAACCATCTTCATTCAGATATGAAACTGTCAACTGAAAGTACAAACATGCAGATTCACTTGATTTGAAATATTCGACTAATGTTATCACCTACATTACAGTAAACTGGTAGTAGTACTTGACTAGTTCTAACACTAGATTACAATAATTTCCAATCACTAAAAGTGATCTTAGAATAGAGATTGTTTGTAACTTAGAAAGATGGTTTTGACTATACTGTGACTATACTGGGCTGATAGAAATTAAACGTTTGTGACATTGAAGTCGTCCAACGCAAGTAAATCATACAGCTCAGAGAATATAGTATAACCAAAACCATTCTTCTGAGCTACAAATCTTTTCTACCATCCGTAAATTATACAAGTTTAATATACTTCTCACTGTTGAGAAATGGGAGAATTTCATCTAAAAAGGCAAGCTTCTACAAGAGAACAATTAATCATAGAGTACTTATAGTTACCTCGATTTAGACAGGCAAGTTCTTGTACATATTCTTCAGCTGATGAGTGTTGACCAAGTAGATAGGTAAATACACGTACATTTTTCTATATGAATAGTTAATGCATAAAAAGAAGTAACTTTAAAAGTTAAACTACATTTTCAGTACAATGTGTACATTTGAAGAAAATGACGAAATTCAGAGAGTAACTTACATCGATAGAGGATTTAATTTAATCACCTCTGATAACCTACTAATGAAGATGAGAAGGAGAAACAGTTGTGAATTCCTATCCGACTAAATATTTCCTGCTGGAATGTTGTTCTTTGAATGATCTTTATTCAAATTGACTGCTCTACTAGAACTATTCATCCCAATTTTGATTGAAACAGTTAATTAGACCAACCAATTGATTATAAATATAATGAAAACAATTATTAATATGATTAATTTGATTTGATATCATAAATTGATGCGAGTTAGACAATCGTAGAGAACTAGAAACAGCTGTTTCGTCAGACTATGGGACTCTTCAGCAGTGAGTATTTACGATCTAACCATGGAGGACGCTTAACCAATAGACCGTTAAGCCAGTATTCATTGGTTAAAAATCGCTAACTTCAGTCAATTCGTGACATATTACCTCAACCTCATTCATTGCCATCGCTGCGTAACTGCCTCACATCCAATATTGTTGGACTCCACTAGTCACGTCTACTCAGTAGAAATCAAGGAATTAACTCTAGGAAACAATTAACTGAATGAGAAATATCAGCCGTTGGAACCCTGAAGGTTCTGGGCTCGATTCGCTGATGGGATTATGGATGTGCACTACAGGAAAATTCTATACTAGGAGAGGGCAGCTGTTGAGTACTAGTTCCTGGTTCTCTTTGGTTGTCTAACTCAGATAAATTCGTGACGTCAAACTAAAAACCCAGTGGAACAATCTCGTACGATTGTCAAAGGAGTCACTTATTTCTATAGTATAAAAATGTTTCCACGTAGGACGACATCTGCTAAAGTTCCCTTCCCTTTAACCATAGCTTCAGCTCCGTTTAGTGTATTCACGAAATGGTCTGCCTATATGTTTGATTATGGATGGTATGGTTTGTTGAGAGTGAATATAATGGATCATGGTAACCAGGATGATTGATCAACTTCTAGAACTGTTTGCAAGGAGATTACTACACATATTTTGGTCACTTTATTACTACTATTTGTACACTTTTCTAGCACCAATCTCCCATCTCACCTTCTACCTGTTATTGTGATATTTTGCATTCATTAACTACAACAAGTTGATTGTATACACAATATCTCAATTACTCATGATTGTTGCCGTTGTTTTGTATTGACGTCAATTTCCTAATTGATTGACTCTCGAGGTCAAGTTTTACATGTGTATAAAGTAATGTTTGAAGTGGAATTGTGACCCCTTGTTGTTGGCTCAATTGTCTTGTGTTGTTGTGGATTAGATTAGTGAACTGAAGGCAGACACATGGGCATTGAACAATCAATCAGTCTTTATATATTGTTCCGTTTAATGGGTCTAGCAAGTTTACTAATGCGTATATCGTAATTGATCCTACATATTTTTAAAATATCATTTGTAGGTGATAAAACTTCCACAAGATTTCATTGATTTTGAATATCTGAAGTTAGAAATTTATGTGATAGAAGACATTTCCATATTATTGCTAGAATCCCCAAATGCTTTTGATAATAACGCTGATACTTGTTATGTATTGCGAAAAATACACAATGCTCTTGATAATTGCCAGTCAGTATACGGACACATTTGCCCCACGATTACCAGTTCCCAAATCATCATCATCAGCAACGTAGAACCGGGCACATACGCCCACAGGTCCAAGTTGCCATACCACACTAGCACTACGAGATTATTGAGGTAACGTATAGATAGAATACAAGAGGGAAGAGTAAAGTAAAGATGTCCAGAAAATAACAATAGAATTCAAGATCTAGATGAGGTTAAAGAGTCAATACACTTGCTCCACTGTGACCGATTCTGAGCCATATCGCCTAGTGTCTCCAGCCATTTATTGCGATCATCACGCGGACCCTAACCAGGTAGTCTACATCTACCTACGTGGCTTAGACCAGTAGTCAAGGACTTCGTGGACTGATGCCATGTTTTGGTTTGGCCGCCCCTAACTTTCTCCCATCCTACTTCAGCCCTAGCCAACATGGCGCGACGGAGTAGACGGTGGTCAGGCATGCGCAACACATAACCCAGCCATCTCAGTCGATGAAGGTTAATGACCTCTTCGACTGATTTACCGTGTTCCCCAAGAACATTTTGTCTAACCTCATTATTACTAATCCGGTTATTCCATGATATACGAGTGATGTTATGAAGATTCCTATAGTCAAATATCTGGAACCAGTCTCTAAAGCCGGAATAGAGAAAACAACGATTTATGAGCCAAACAGATACAATCCAATCCGATTCCGGCCATATTGTATTTCAATCATGCGTTTATATATATACACATATTCAAACCGCACAGCAAACCATATAGGGATTTTACATTGATACATAACAGAAGAGATTATGGCAGTGAATGGGAGGTAACTTGTACACGACTAATTAACTGTAGTTCATAGTAAGAAACAATATAATAACAGCAAATATACTAAACAAGAGGAGGGTAAGAGGAACGTAACGATAATAGAAATGTAATGTTTACATTACTCATGACCAGAATAAATGAATTAGTCCTCTAAAACACAGTTCTGGAAGTTTTTCACCCTTCGTTAGTGGTCCGACATAAACATTACTGTTATCGTAAAACTAGCTAATTTGAAAGTATTTGTATTTTCCCGTTGATTTATTATGAACTTAAGTTGAACAGTCTCTCTTGTCCTATTTACATCCTTAGAGGATTGTTATGAAATAGAGTTAGCTTAGAAGTATGAATTGAGTTGACATGTGTCAGAAAAGTGAAATCTAAAACTCATGTTTTGCTTTCTTGTCAGTTGGATGAGGCTGTATCCTAATGATGATGTCAACACGAGAACTTCATAACAAATTAATGAGAAAATACAAATACCTTCAAATTATGCATAAATACTTGCTGCCCAAATGTAAACGTGTAGCTTTAATAGTCTAGTAGTGGCTTTTGACATTAGACAGACTGAGTTCGAGTCCCGGTGTCAACACTTACAATACGATAAAATTACATGCAAACGAGTCCGAAATAAAACGAGACAATTGTTGAATTCTACTTCCTAGTCACAAGCCAACCTAGCTCAATTAAAGTAACATTATGCTTGAAGCTTAGTCTAATCGGTAAAGAATACTTTATGTAATTTTCTAAATTTATTCTGTATAACTAAGTATAAATTAATAACTTACTTGTGGATTGAACTCTTTAAAAAGGTGTTCATATGAACCTGGTGCACTATCGGTGATAATCATAATCATTCGATTACATTTATGATCTGTATGAAAGTTTTCATCAACCTATTTAATAAAGTATTACAGAATATAATTTAGTTTGAATTCAGGACAAAATCTTAAGTAACTGACTGATATACCAGATGACTTAAGATGAACAACTAACTTTCAGATGATAGTATGAACTTGTATATTCCCGTTGATTTCTTATATACTGAAGCTGGTCAGTCACTGTTGCTATATGTGCATCCTGAGCGGATTATCTCGATATAGCGAATTTTTCACAAGTATTATAACAGTTGTATTGTGACTGGCAAGTGGAATCCAGGACGCGCATTTCGTCCCATTTGGGACTCATCGACTGGATATACCTGCATCCCAATGACTGACCAGCTTCAGTCTATAACAAATCAACGGGAATATACAAATTCATCATAATACCAATGTGCCCATTGCACAAGTATGATTATTTGGACTCAGTAGTCTGGTGGTGAATGCAGTGGCGTTCGACACAAAACGGACTGAGTTCGAATCCCACTGTGAACACCAACATTGGGACGAAACGCGCGTCCTAGATTCCACTTGCCAGTCACAATCCAACTTATATAATTTTCAGATGATTATTTCATTTATTTTGGTTGTATTTAAATCCAACACTTCAGGTCGATTGTTGTTATGTTCCCCTCTCCTTAACTTCCGACTTAATTCATTAACTGTTATCGTATCATTTTACATTCAGAAACCACAGATAAGTAACTGAGTAGTTGATTACCCATCAGTCTCCTATCATTATTGTTCTTGTTTCATACGAATGTTATTTTCCCTAATTGGTCAATTGTGTTATCAGGCATTGTATATACATCAATGAATGTGTCAAACATAAACTGATTCTCTCTGATTATTGACTTAGTTATCTTGTGTTCTTTAATCTGGTTTGGAACTAACAATATCACAGCAGACATATAGGCATAGAATAAACAGTCTTTGTGTGTGGCTTGTATTGTATTGGTTCCAAGCAAGGTTATTGTTTCCCACATGCTGTATAAGTATGATAGATTAAACAGAAAAGGCAAAACACAAATAGATATGATAATGACGATGATCGTCATGAGGAAGATCTAATTGAATAAACTTCAGATTTCCGTTTCACCTTTTTGTAGTGAAAATGTTCTTGATGAAGTTTAGATCAAAAAAAGGTCAGAGTTATTCAGTTTACTTGGAGAATTTCATATGATGTGTATGAATGATCTACATAGAGCCTGGCACACATTTGTATCGGTCCAAGTTGCTATACATGAAAACCACAGCAAGATTAACACCATATTAGTGAAAGTAGAAATTTCTTCAGCGATAAAGAAGAGTGAACATATAGAATATGGTTCAGGAAGAAAGAATTGGCGCTTAGAGGGAAAGGTATGCAATAATTGCAAGCTCACGACTTAAGGGAGTATAAATAGTTGATACATTTGCACCACTGTGATTAATGCTGAACCATGTCGCACAAGTTTTCAACCATTGGCTACGGCATTCGTGTGGACACAAACCAGGTAGTCTGCATTTACTGACACAAGTAATAAGACTTAGATATACGTTATGATTATCCACTTGTTATTTCATGATTGTATTTCTTTTTGTATTATGAATCAATCAATTGAGGTTATAACATGAAACATGTAACACTGACGACAGTTAACTCGATGCAACATACATTAAAATCCTTTGAAGTTTACTGCGAGATGTTTCGTCTAATCGAATCTAGACAATGAACATTTTAAGTGATTTCAGTAGGTAAGTAGTACAGAAGTTAGTGAATAGATTCTTATCAATTTTATGATGTTCAGTTAAATATGATCCATTTAATGATTTTAACGTACAGTCAAGGATGAAATAGTAACTTTGGTTTTGTTTTGTTTTCATTTCCAATAAAAGTTACGTAATGATTACATTCATAGTAAAAGATACCAGTCAACAACACAAAATGACATAAAGCTAATTGATAATATCATTTTGTATATACCCATGAAGTCTATTAACTAGATTTTATTCTATTATCAATCACATTTAATAAATGGTGCCAAATATACAGATAGTTGAGACTGACAAATGATCAACTCCGGTGGAGTTTACCAATTTACATCTACCAATTGACAATGTCCTGATCTAGATCTTACATATTGTATATTGTTTCAAATAGTTTTTATAGTAAATTGATGTTTAATTAAAATGTATTTGGATCTTCTCGTTGTTATGCACTAAAAGTGATCAATCTCTGGTGTCATATGCTCGTTCTAAGCGAATTGCCTCGATATAGCGATAGATTACAAGTGATATTTGAATTGGATTGTGACTGGCAAGTGGGATCCAGGATACTGACTGAGATGCAGGTACATTCGGCTGACAAGTTGAAAATAGGACGAAACGCGGGTTTTATATTTCACTCGCCAGTCATGAATCCAGCTCAAATAAATTAATGTGACTTTGTGGAGATTGGCATTAAGTTTAGTTGACTGAATTCGTCATAGAATGATGTAAGTAGTGGGAATTCTACCACTGGATGCTGCCTGAGTGATACAGAGGGTTGAGTGTTCACCAACCTCAAGTTGATGGGTTCAGTTCCGTGGCTGAATCCAGGGTGTTTATTACTGAAAATTTCTAGTCCTTCCTGGTTCTCACTGTCATCCTGTCAACAACAATTTATGATGATTTCAATCAACTACATTTCTATGGTAATTAACAGTTGATTAGATTGCATAGTTATGATATCCTGATGAAATTACTTCATAAAAACAGAGAAACATATGACAAACCTTGTTAAACAATCTAAAAACTTCAGTTATTGCATTTTCATAAGATGCTGTTCCATTCGGTGTAAATTTTCGAAATGTTTTGATCATTTTCTATTGAATAAGAAAAATAAAGTAAACTATTTTGTTGTTACTATGGAAACTTTTGTTAAACATAATCACCTAGTAAACTCTAAAACCCTATCAGGGTACATAAAAATCAACATTAACATGAATACAAAAATGTTAGTTCAGAGACAAGAGAGGATGGAACGGTGGATGGAAGTATATCAAGCTGGGATTCAACACAGTGATGACTTCTACATTTAATTACCAAGAATTGATTGTTATTTTACTATATGGTAACTGAATAGAACATGAATTCAAACTTTCAAACTGAAGAAGAATATACATAATGAATTGTTTTATCTTTTAAACATCTAGCTACAAAATTCAACTTAAATTTATAGTTGATAGATTAGTGCAAGAAAATGTTGTTTTTGGATAAGGGAAGTATTATCAAACGATTCGTTTAGAAGTGTTATTTGAATCGGAGAGAAGTAAAAAGCAGTAAGACAGTGATCTTATATGATTTCGCTGATGGTATCACTGACCCCATAAAATGTGGTAACTTTTACATAACTAGGTGGCAGCATCATCGACAAACAGGAAGGGTTGGATGTAGATGTGAAGATGTAGATCGGTAAGACAAGCGTAGCATTGTAACAACTGAAAAACATCTGGAACCCAAACCAGCTGTCAGCAAACATCAAAGCCATAATTTTAAATACAAACGTAAAGACAGTAATGTCTATTGTATGGAGCTGAAACCTACACGAACTAATAAAAGCATTCTTCAAAAGATACAGGTATTTATAAACAGCTGTTGGCCAGATACTGGCAACAACCTTCTATGGTAGTGAACAAACCAACCAAAATTCAGACAAGGAACAAATTAGGAAAACATTCTGCAAGTGGATAGGGCACACGTTGAGGAAATCACCAAACTACATCAAAAGACAAGCACTAACGTCGAATCCTAAAGGTCATAGGAAAAGTAGAAGATCAAAGAACACATTGCGTCAGGAGTTGGAGGCAGGCATGAAAAGAATGAACAGAACATGGGAAGAACTAGAAGGGGGAGAGAGAGCTGAGGATAGAATTGGTTGGAGAATGCTGGTCGACGGCCTATGCTCTATGTGGGGTAACAGACATTGCTTGATTGATATTATCATTGAGGAAAAATTTCAGAATATATGGGTAATGGTCATTTTTTGCTACGTTCGGGCAGGACTTTCCTTCAGAGTAGAACTTTGTTCACTTAAAGTTCTAGTTTTCGTAGTTTCTTTGATGCTTCTGACCGTCGGTGCTACCATAACGTAGTGGTCGGGTCTGTATATAGTGATAAACCAATCAGGTTATCCTGGTTACGATAATCATTTCTTAAGGTTCCACAATACCAAGCAGATTGGTTAAGGAGAAGTGAAACTAAAAGCACCAAACCTAAAGTCTGAAACCAAAGTCGGACTACCCAGTGTTTAAAAGTGTATCGGTAGTAAAGTGTTTCTAACCCCCACCCCCGGAAAACCAGCATCACAGCGACACTACCTTCCCACGAAGGAAGGGTGGGGTTAGTAGAAGCTGCCCTAAGAATGAACACCCCATCGTAACTGACGAATTTCTGTCCCCAACAGTAAGATCTTAATAATCACGGAGCTAGTACATCAAAAAATCTTCTCAAAAAGGTCGTGTGTGACCAGCACCAAACAGTTTATCTTTAGGCACTGCAATCACACTGTCGAGTCACTAAGATTTACTCTAACCCATTTTGTTTTTCAAATGCCTCAACAAGAAGAACCTCTCCATGATGTAAACAACTGAGAAGTGATAATCGTTTTTATACATCTGACGACTTTATTGTTATCAACACTACCTATCTGGTGTTTTTTATCTCTGAATGTTTCACTTCAACCCTTTAAAGCATTAAGAAGTCATTTATAGGATGCTCGTAATATATCATCTCATTCACCAAACTGTAACACTGTTATGACGTGATGAAAGAAAGGAAGCAGAGAGGATTTTGGTTGGTGAATGCGAACGCCAATGATATGTGCCTAGTTGGTAATGTGCGATTTACCTTAGCCCATTCACCCCCCCCCCTCAGACCGACAATAGGAGAACCAAAACTAGGAACTGGATGACGGAGAGAGCCAAGAGAACGTACTGTATTCTAATCATGCCCTTATATATACATAAAATCAGACCACACAGTAAACCAATCACAAATCTAACATTGATACAGTACAAAGGGAGGAGTGGCAGTGAGTGGGGACAACTTGTACATAACTAAGTAAGCATAGTTCATAGTAAATAAACAATATACTAAGGGTAAATATACTAAACGACAGGACCGGGCAAGGGGAACACAACAGTCATAGAAATGAAATGATTACATTGTTTATAGTTATGATAAATGAAATAACGTTCTAAAACACAGTTCCCGAAGATAATCAATCTTCATTAGGTGCCTGTCATATCAAACACAAAGGATCTTAGCTTATAACATTGATCTATAATGAATCATGTTAGTAACCATAGGATATTAGATCAACCTATACTTATGTAACTAAAGAATTTCACATATTTTAATCATCAGAATGTAATATTGTGTTATTTAGTTGCTTAGTCAGTGATAAACTTCCCTGTAACTTATGCATTTGTAATGAAATTGAATATATATTGAAATAGTTATATTATTTCATTGAAGTAATAATAGTATTTACTGTCATTATTATTCATTGTAATGTAGATGAATATTGAAATATACACGATGAGTAACTGACAAGATCTATTCATTTTATGCAGATGAATCTTCATACAACTATCTCCTAGTATGATTGAATAATGAGTTGATAAATTACAGTGATTAATATATTTATATTTGTTATACTAGAGGGGGGGGGAAGGAAAGTTCAAAGGACCAGAAATTGCAATCTGCTCATCGTGTTATTGGGACTATTACAGCTAAGGTGTATCTATCATGCGTGTTTTACATCCCGAATTACTGTAACCTTGTTATGATGATCCCATTATCCTGAACCCTGTACACAAATTTTCCCCTCCCCACTTTACTCTTTATTGTATTTCCTATTACTAATTGAACCAGTATATAAAATTCATAAAATTCAATAGACGACTCGTTCTTAACTCACATTCATTAAAGTTTGTGACTTTTATTCATATCACTATGAAAAAGACTTTCCTCCAGTAGGTAATATGCCAACCAATCATCATTTTCAAGTCTGTTATGTCGTAATCACAGAGCAAGTCATACTGGGTAGCTTTTGTCCCCTTCCCTTAGGAACGATAGGGGTATTTCAATATTAAACTGAAAAATTCGGTATAAAACATATTGCTTTTATAATTAGGATGTATTTGGGAATTCTCGTTGATTTATCATGCTATATCGAGGCACTCTGCTCAGGATGCATGTATAGCAACAGAGACTGATCAGTTTCAGTCCATAACAAATAAGCAGAAATATCCACATACATCATAATTATGTATAAATACGCGTTGCACAAGTGCGACTGTCTGGGTTCAGTAGCTTAGTGGTGAACGCAGTGATGTTTGGCACGTAGCGAACTGAGTTCGAGTCCTTGTGTGAATATCAACATTACGATTTAGATTAGGTTATCAAAGATTCATACAAAGTAAACTAAATCAGATAGTGATTGGCTAGTAGTGCAAAAGATTCTCAACTTGTCAGTTAGTTTAGTTATTCAGCCAGTTATAAGGTATCAACAATAATCTACACTATTCGATGATACAAGTCGCCATGACATGCAGGGTTCCACTTACATGAAAATAGAACATAAATTGACTTCAAACTAACCATATTGTTAAACAATACAAATAGTCTAATACCATCAGTCACCATATTTAATCAATGTCAGTCTAGAAATCAGCTGGTCATGACAAAGTTGACGATGGCTGTTACTTCATTGTTCGAATACAGTAGGTCGAATAGACACAACAATACACTACGTATTGTAAGGTTTTCATATTTTGCATGCTTTAGATTGTAATAATACTACTTATTACATTAAAAGTAGAAATCATTAAATTTAAAAGAATCTTAGACAATAAAATGTAAAGAATTCCAACGTTTCACCCAGCAAACGTAGCTGAGCTTCATCAGGCGAAAATATCATTAAGATCAAAGATACATACATAGTGTACCAACCAATCCACTGATTCAATTATATTCTGCTCATAAATTCACTTCTGCACTGTAAAGATGAGTCAAATGTGACGTGACAATGTGACCAAACAGTGGCAGATATAAGTGTGTGTTTCTGTGTGTTATTAACTACAGTGGTGAACTAAACCTCAGCATATAGATTGGGAACAATTGAACAGTTTGATGTATAAATAAAAGCACATAGGATGGTTTAGTTGATTGGATTTGTCAAAAACTGGTGTTGGTAGGGTACTACGGAGAACCATGGAGCACTGAACAGATGTTTAGCCTCAGTATTAAACTCTTCAGCGACAGTGTATACCCTTGATTCTATCAGAGGCTTCCAGGTTGGCGAACGCTAAACCCTCTGCACATCTGGGGCAGCCTGCATCCAGTGGCAGAATTCCCACTTCCATTAATTTGTGGTATAGCGCGATAATCATCCATTGTCATCTATGATAACTATCTCACTCCCAAAATGTCTGAACTCTACCAGTCACAACTTCTTACTGAAATTTTAAAAATATCCTGAAGTTAGTCACTAGCAAGCTAATTACATATGATGAGTTTTAATAGCTGGAGACTAATCCACCACAATAACTAGCTTGTTCATATTTGAATTTTATACCACGAACCTGTCACAGTTAAAAAACATTTGTAAACCAAGAAGCATGACCAGAATCTTCTGGCATTCAGTCAATCACTTAATGTCTGTTGCCCCACATGGAGCATAAGCCGTCGACCAGCATTCTCCAACCAATTCTGCACTCGGCTCTCTCTCCCCCCTTCTAGTTCTTCCCATGTTCTGTTCATTCTTTTCATGCCTGCCTCCAACTCCTGACGCAATGTGTTCTTTGATCTTCTACTTTTCCTATGACCTTTAGGATTCGACGTTAGTGCTTGTCTTTTGATGTAGTTTGGTGATTTCCTCAACGTGTGCCCTATCCACTTGCAGAATGTTTTCCTAATTTCTTCCTTGTCTGGATTTTAGTTGATTTAATCTCTGCCACAGTAGGTTATTACTGATTGTAATTGGTCAATAGCACCTAGCATTCAACAGTTGATATTTCTAACTTCAAACATCGACCGTCATTGGCAGATAACTTCCTATCACCTTACATGGTTATCCAACTTAGACTAATTCATGATATTAAATTCATATTCATCAATCACCACAACATCTAGTTACAATGAATATCAACTTATTAGTTCCTAACTTCAAGTGATGATTGCTACAGTTCTTGACAAATGACATTGATTATTTTTTGCTTAAAGAAGCAATAAACTAAGTTGAACAAGTAGGATGTTTCAATTACATCATAATGAATATTTACATACAATTACGTTGTCGGGAAAACTTACGTCTTTATTGTATTTAGTTGCTTGAACTAATCTATCCGTAATCAATCGATCAGCGTACATTGTATTATCAGAAAACTAGGAATATTTGAAAAAAGAAGTAGTAAAATTAAATATTAAATCATTGTAATTAAGTAATGTGGAGATTATTGAATTTGTAATTTGATATCATAAAATGATCTGAAATCGATATGTATTAATCACTAGGATCTGGCATCGAATAGCTGTTTCGTTCTAGTATGGAACTCCTCAGCAGCGCTCGACCCTGGTTTCGTAAATGAGCATTTCTGAAGAGCGTCATACCAGGACGAAACAGTCATCCAATCCCAGTTCCCAGTGATCAATCGTTGTCTCCTCCAAATCAATTTGTGATACCAAAATAAATAATTAGTTTAATAAATTCTGTAGGAAAAATATGAAAACATCATTGAATAACTGATTATCGAATGATGCATTTGAAGGATAGCATAAATAGCTTAGACTGAATAGTATTGAAGCAGTTCCTTAAGAAACATTCATTGAAATGAAATGGAAACAAACAGCAACAACAACAACACATCCTTCATATGCATCAATGGCATGAACATAGTAGACTAGCCTATAGATTGGATTTAACACTTTCGATAACATACGAATTATTAAATAGTTGCTATGGGAATAATTCCCACTCAATGACAATGATTCAATGTTAATAACTATAGGATGTGATACTATACAGGGGTGGTTATCCTTAAAAGCTGAAGTAACTAAAAGTAGACACATTTCGAACTGATATGAGATGGTTATGTGAAGAGGGAATGGTATTAAATTTAGGTAATTTTTTTCGTCACTGCGTATCAGTGAAAACCAAGAAGTACTGGACAGCTGTTTTATCTTAGTATAGGACTTCATAGTGATAATGCACACCGTCAATTCGGTCCTACAATCAAATTCACAGCCCTCATATCTCACAGCGAACATCTAATCCACTACATCACTGAACCGACTGGCGTCGAATGATAGAGTACCCACCTTCCATGAACTTCTCACATAGCTCAACTATCAGTCTGGATCATTGATGATAACAGTCTTACTCCCGATATTAGAATTTGCAACATGTTAAATAACAGTTGAGATTCATAGGTTAAGTTTATATGAGTATAGATTTCAGTGATTCACTGCAGTAAACAACGGTTTGAAGTATTAGTTTAATGTTAATAAACATACATGTCAATTTTACCAATAGTAATTATTATGATGGCCTTATTGACCCGATAATATTATGTATTATTCTCGTTTAGTATTCTACGATTCGACAACGATACCAACTTGAACCCAAATCAGAACAACTGTAGAGCAGATAGCAAAATGTACTGAGCAAAGAACAGCAGAAAGGAAAACAAAACAAGACAAGTTTACATAAAATCGATATAGGAATATTCCAGAGCCTTCTCTACTGTTTGTTGGTGCTGATTGGTTAAGAATGGACCAATCACAACAAGGTTATATTAGCATGTTTAAAGCATACTTTAATCAGGATTATTTCGTGCTAACAGTAATCCAATTGAAATAACGAAGATCATTTCAAAAAATAATTCTTTTACTTGAAACATCCAAGAGGATTGTAAACTGATAAAGTTAAATCAATGAGGATAATCAAATTATGATGAATAACTACGTGAATAAGTGATAGAAATTTGTCATTACTTTTAGATTATCAGACTAGCTTCGCACTGCTTGTTATTATCGTCGTCGACGTTACTATCAGAAGATTAAAAGTGTCATATTGAATTTCAAGTGAAACATTGAGTTATTAAGTTTTTCTATTAATGAAACTTCTGCCTTATTGATCGCCATGTCGAATCCATATCTATCCATCTACTGTTACTTCATATATTACATTTCCTTATTTTACTCTCATGACATCATTTCTCTACATCTTAGTTCCGAGTCTGTAGTATCTCATATACACCAACGTTCCATTCTTATACAAGTTATCGCTTTCTTCTCCTTCTTATTCTTATTTAGTCAGCCTCATTACATTATTTATTGTTCTGAGTGGATTAGATTAGTGAAATGAGGGCGGACATTTGGACACTAAACAATCAATCATTCTTTTTGTGTTGTTCTCTTTGATGGGTCTAGCAAGGTTACTATTGCGTATATCGTGATTGGTCCTATGTTTCTGAGATATCAATTGTTATCTAGAATTTTACTATAAGCTTTCATTGATTTTACATGTACACATTTAACAGCGAAACACTGAGCTGAGTAAGTAAGTGAAGTATAGTAGACGTTAGACTAGTTAGTTTTTATTGTTCAATAGTAGTTAATGCGAAAGATGGTTTGGTGGTAGTCGGCGTGTAACCCTAGACTTAGGTATATTACTATTTGGTATTCCGCAGTAAAACATACTACTAGTCCTTGAGATAATTTATACTCCCTCGGAGATTTGAGCCCTGGTTGCTATAAGTAGGACTTGATGAACATCAGCACACAATGATCAATCAGTGCAGTAGTTAGTCTTCTAACCCTACAATTTTATATTTAAACCAAGATATACATTGAGTTATACTTTCTGTTGTTAGATCTTCTATAATTAAGATTACTGAAATAATGAATACTATGCTATTTAAGTGTTAAATCATTCAGTCTATAAGCGCATATTCACTTACACTCAAAGTTACGCAACAACATGTTACTCACCATCATCACATTGAAATAATCATTTTCTGTTAAAGTGTTAAGAATTTCAGCAGCTGTAGCATTTGAAATTATATCACTTCTTCCTTTCATACTACCACTTTTATCAATTAGAATTATCATTTCTTTTGGATACGCTGATGCTTGTAGATACCTGATCAAATGAAATACAAAGTAGAAGGTTAACATATTAACTTATTATTACATGTTAAGCCGATCTCTACCTTATTCACCCCCCCCCTCATGCCGTCTATTTCAACATTGACTTAACTTCTTCAAATGGGTTATTCGAAATATATAACTTCTAGGATATTTCAATCTATAAAGTAATAGACTACATCATATATCTGAGTTTGTTGAGGAAAATCGAAAGGGCTAATTTGTTATCATAAAGTGGCTCGAATTAGACAATCATTGATTATCAGGAACTGTCATTAGACAACTGTTTCATTCTGGTATGAAACTCTTTAGCAGTACTCACACACGACCCCTTCAGGGGTAGAAGCCAGAACCCTCTGGCTCCACAGCGAACGCTTTTCCGTTAAACCACTGAGTTGGCTCCCATTGATTGGTATTTCTAATTTAGTCAATTCGTGATATGCTTTCTTGACCTCATCAATTGCCATCAGTGGGTAACTGCCTCATACCACATACGGCCGAACTCCACTAGTCAAGTCTACTCACCCACCTATGACAATGGATGAGGTGGTGCAAACGCATCACGAATTGATTGAATAAGAAATATCAACCGTTGGGAGTCAACTCAGTGGTCTAAAATAAAACGTTTGTCGCGAAGTTAGATGGTAGGGATCCAATCGCTGATGGGATCATGTATAAACACAACTGAGGAGTCCTATACTAAGACGAGACAGATATCGAGTACTTCCTGGTGATCGATTCGTGGTGCAAGACTAACATTTAGCAATCGCCACAACATCTAGCTAAATCAAGAGCAGTAGACGACCAAAAAAAGTACCAATTTACTTAGATATTGGCAACCGATGTATAAATTTTCTGTTGTAGTAGCAAGATTAATTGATAAAATAATTAAGTATCAGAGTTGGTTGTAGAACCTGTTGATAACCCTGGACAGAATATTTCGCTTATTACACATTCTTATCTTGATTTGCATGTTAGTGTGAGTGAATAGTGGAACTTCCTGTACCCATGCTAACTGAAATAAATTAACTTATATCAATTGATCTCCAGCCAATTATATTACCCGTGGAACGTAGTTAATTTTATAACAGTTGGTTGAAGACGGTTGGTGAGTTATAAGGCTATATTTTCACTTAAGGATTCAGATCCACACTAGGCATTCAATGAACATAGAGCCCAGTAGAAACAGCAAACAAAGTCTACTCGAAATGGTCAGAAGAGGAACAGTTAGCACACTTCCAAAACTTTTGTGAATATAATTTAATGAAGAATGAGAAATGAGGTTGCAAAACAATCGATGGGGTTGTAGTAATTCATCAGTTTATGATGGATTTTGTCCATTAAAAAGTCTAAGGAATAATTTATTGACAGTTTGAGTTGCTCTGGATTGTTTTAACTACATATCGATGCAATCCTGCATCAATACCCTTCTTCGGTCGACATCATGCGCACAATGAAAACAATAAGGAAAACGGTTCCTTCTCGATGATGTCATTTAACATCATCTGTACAATCGCCTATATAGAGAGAAATCTCACATATAATAGAAGTATTACGTTATGTAGATAAACTATCAAAGTCATTTAAGAAGAAATCAAAAGGTTTTAAGTATTGATTATGACTTGTGTAACGGTCTCGAAGGTAATAAGAAAACAGAAATAGGTTACGTAATAGCTGTTACAAATCATAATTTTAGTTTTCCATTTTAAGAAATATAAACACAAACAAATGTTAGTTGAACATTAATTACAGTAGATAAGAGAAGATTAGAGCAAAGGCGAAATAAGTAGTTGAATGTGTTTCTTCTAGATACAAAGTACTGATTTAAATTGGTGGGTGGTTCAAGCACTACCCCCCTCCATGCCCACGCCATACATAGGTTGACGATTTACACTAATTACGAGTTACTTTATTTGACTTTATGAATAATTTGGAAAGGTAATTCTGATGGGGTGACATGACCGATGACATCAGTTGCTCTAGAATGGAGCCACTAATTGGTTAACATATTCATTTACTCAACTAAGTAAGGTAGTGTTCAAAGATACGTTTTGACAGAGTATGTAACTGACTTCACAACAGCAAATAAACGTGTATGTACATATGACAAATTATGAAATCATAGTGTACTGTATTCAAGTGAACAGTTTCTTGGAATTATCGGTTTTCATTTGATGTGTTCTTAGGTGTTAATATCGTCATGTCAAAGGAACTTTTAAATGAATAACTTGGCCTTCTAGTAAGTTCAAAATATCATAAGAATGATCTATTTGAGGTAGATGAAGGTATATAAACCATTGAAAGTGGTTTAGGTAGTTGATATTGCTTACAAATACTTTAATCAAAGCAACTTTGAAAAAAGAACTTTATTGTGAACATAAAATATCTTAATTTGTCAGTATATCTTCCAGGAACGTCGATAAAACTTTCTGAATCTCTGAAGGTATTTCGTTTAATCACTGCTCAATAGAATCTTCCAAAATCATTGATGTGGAGTATTTTGGTTAGATAATAGCTGAGAACTACTGTTTATCCACTGAATGAATGTAATGATGCTTTCATTTTTACACAAAACTATACCTGAATATTTTCTGCCATATATGGCACTTACTGGGAATTAGCGACTTGGAGTATTGAAGATGTTTGACTGTTAAAGCTGTACTCTGCATTACAATTATCAAGCGCAATACGCATCAAACCAAAAATAATCATCCTCAACTACAAATATTTTCTATAACATAAACTGTTAGATCATGTTTGGCTAAAGAGAACTTACAAATAAGCTTCTGATATTCCCATAAGGGAAAATGTTTACGTTTACTCGTTTACATTCCTACCATCGTAACGATTAATATAAGTTACATAAGGTATTACTTAGAAACAATACAATGTGCAGTGTAAATTAAGGATTTATGACTCGTTGATTTCTTACCCTCAGATCTTAGAATTCATTTTGACATCCTACTGACGTGCAGTAACGTCTACTGATACACATAGATACAGATGAATTTAGTCATCGTACATCTTTGCTAAATTTTATTGAGTTTCCTACAAAGTTTGATAATAATAGCTTCATTTGACACTAGAACACTTATTGTAGTAAGAAGTTATCAGTGCCAATTACGTAATAATGCAACAAATGTTCAAAATACAGTCGATTTGTAACTATGGCAATATGTATTTATAACTAAGTTCTAAGTAGTAAGTATTGACTATGTAGCTATGACTACGAAGGTTCTCAATCATTTCAACTGTTACAACTAATTTGTTATTCATAATGTTTAAAGAAAAAAATAAACAGAAAAATATATCAACAAGAGAAGTGCATCTTTATGAGTCCGTATCAAAAAAGAAATAGATTGTCTGGACAGTAGATGTTTATGCTGAATTATAAGGTTCCAAACACAATCAACCAATTTAACTATTAACCTCCCCCCCCCATCACCCTCCACCGCCGTCCCTGTCTATCATCAATTCAATAGTCAAAGTGATTAAATACTCAAAACTCTCACCTATCTATTGAGAACTATTCGCTTAAACGAATAATGTAAATAAAACTCACCATGGTTGTGAACGACAATCAAAAAAATCTAGACGATATTCATCCAATTGAATTTCCCACATAGCACCTATTGAAATAACAAAAAAAATCAACTTGTATTTCAATGAATGTATTAAATATAGTTAAATGAACATTTACATGCAAACAAATAGTGAATTACAATTAGGGGGGGGTGGTTTGTAAAGATAGTTAACTGTCAATTTTGATATCACGAATTGATCTGAATCAGACAATCATTGACCACCTGGAAGCACTGGATAGCTATTTCGTGATAGTATGGGACTCCTCAGCAGTGCGCATCCTCGACCCGATCGGGGATCGAACCAAGGTGTCTAGTGCTTCAAGGTGATCAATGGTTGTCTGATTCAGATCAATTTGTGATATCAAAATTGACAAATAGAGAATTGATGCATATTCAGTGAAATCATCCGGATATTTAACAATATGAGATGACTGAGAAATCATAGCTGACTTCTGCTATGAGAACTGATGATGTTGGGTTACAGTTACTTAACTACTGAAATATAGATATCCTCAAGGTTACTTAATCTCATGTTGGTCACTTTGACTTCATACAAATATACCAGTGATTAGATATACATAAAATTGAGAAATCGATACGGCAGATATATGACCAGCAAGCGCGATAATTTCAAGTTAACTGGTAGACAGAGAAAGACAGAATGTTTAGTCACACACACACACATACACACGAATATAATGTACAACTTAAAGGTTGATATATCCAGAGGATAACGTCGGAATCTACAACAGAATATTCTTACGTTAGATGATGATGAGATTTCCTCCATACGTGACTAGAATCGTTATGATAGGTGACCCCGACCGCCACCCCATGATGTGAACAACAATAGGGATTATATGGTTGGTCAAACAGGTACCATTAGATGAATGAAGAAGCTTGAATTATTCATTGGTACAAAAGTCAGTGTTAAGTATGATTTTTTACATTCAATTTATTCTTCTTGGTCAAACCCCTGTAAATGTCACCGTATATTGAGCTATGGTTTATCAAATTATAACAGTGACCGTATTTCACCTTTGAACAACAGTTGGCGAAAGAGAATTTGATTGAAGACTCATTCATAATTATAAATGTTCTAGAATCCAGTTTGGCAACTTACAAGAGGAGTCAGTTGTTTCGGTTTGTTTGTGCACTCCTGTTTTCAGATTGAATTTATCCTTCCATAAAGGTTAGACTAAATAATCTCCTCTTCAAGGCATCATATGATCACTGGTTTTCTAGGTTATAGTCTAATTATTTACATATTTCTACTTCGAGTAGTGCCAGGCATAACCTGACCACCAGACCTTCCTGATAATTGTTACGCTATCGTAACATGGGTTTCAGTCGATTGACCCCAGAGTAACTTGGTTGCCTAAAGATTCTATTTTTGATCATGATTCATTTCTAGTTGATATAAATTACACTTAAGAATCTGTCTCTTATCTAACCTACCTGGGTAGTATCTGAAGAAACCAGTTGAACTACCAAAGTATTGCCATTTCAATGTTGGATCTAAATTAGCGTTTAATTTGAATACCTTATCCAATTCAGTAGTCCAATTTCCAATACGTTTTAGTTTGTCCGCTGTAAAGTAAGTTAAAATAAAAAGTTAAGCCAAATAAAAAAGCTATTGTTTGTATTCGTCAGTAAGTGATCTCTTAAAGGCACCATTGAAAACCACGATGCACTGAATGACTGTCTCATCCCGTTTCAGTGGCACCCGAAATCAACTCAGGATGTTCAAGAAGATAGTCCCTAGTGTAGTAGAAGCCGTGACTGGTGGGGTTCAGACATATCGGGAATGAGACAGTTATCACTAGTGGCATACACTGGTCCTCTAGCTATATCACAAATTTTTGGAAGTAAGGATTCTACTATTGGAGGCTAGGTGACCCAGTAGTGTAGGTGGTTAAGTGCTTGCCATGAAACATGAATGTCTTGGGTTGGATTCGCTAGCAGAATCGAGAGTACGACCTACTGAGGAGTCCCATACTCGAATGGAATAGTTGTTTAGTGCCCTCTGCTTCTCATTACTAATCAACTGACATCAATCTGTGACTAACACAAACAATTAATATGTAGTAATTGCTTCGTATTACAATTCTGACTGATTACTTAACATCTCTATCATTTCGCATAGCTTCGAAACAAAAGAAAGACATTCTTATAACCCCAATCAGTTACATATGGTTGGTAATCGACGCTATGCTATTCGTGCGTCAATACTGACAGAGTTCTAATTAGCAGGTTATGAATGTAATAAGCAGATTAAGTGTGATTGTATTTTGGTGCACTGGATACTGTACTGTGGAATACACAGAGTCACATAAGCTTTGTTTCGATTGTTGATTGAAAGAAATATGTATCCAGTTTTTTAAAGAGGTAGATAGTAACTCGAAGGCCTTAACAAGCAACACATAGAAATAGTTCACCAGTTAATTAAACAAGACTACTTGATGGTTTCTTTCTGTATTCTTAGACTAATCGTGAATTCGTGTTAAATTATATTGATTATAACTGAGGTAAGAAACCTGATATTTAACCCGAGACAGATTACTAAATCTGTGAAAGTATAAATTGGCACAGTTCACAAATGCAATTGGTGCTCACTAAAGGATTTAAATTGTAATCATTAGAACTACCGAGTCTCAGTTAAGTCCCGTATCCGTATTTTTCGTCACTACCTCTCCACACCAAGAGTGGGTAATTTTAGCGCTTACTGCCGTCCGAGGATGTTGTGGCCGTTTCCCAGGCTCCCTCTCTGGAATCGAACTCTGATTCTCCGTTACTCGTTATCATCATAGTAGGCAAATCACCTACCAACAAATTGATGGAGCAGACATATGAAAGACCCGTCACCACAATACACATGGCCAACTGAGATCTATCTTATCCTCGTTCAGGAAAACTGGAGATTCAAGTGTATAGAAAATCAACTCATAAAGATCGAATTCTCAATTACAACAGCAATAATTCAATAACTCATCAAATCAACTGGGTGCAAACTCTATTCCAAAGGGCGAAAACTCACTCTAACACATCTACTACACGAGGGGACGAAAAAAACTTAACGATTGTCTTTCAAAACAACGGCCGTCTACGCTGTTTTATGAAGAAATGTCTCTCAACTTCATCAACAAACGCAATATAAAACGTCGAACTCACCAAACAGATCATTCTACCTCATATCAGAAGTTACAACCAGACTATTGTGGCTGTTACGAATAAACGACGCACACAAGCCAACAAATTCATTACAATCAATTTTATTCAAACGAAAAGATGAGAGAGCAAAAGAAGATAAACCGGAAGTCATCTACAAAATAAATTGCTCCAACTGTGATAAGTAAAAGATTAAACGAGATGGCCAACCTCTATATCTTCACCTATATGAACACTGATTAGGCGGCAACCGCCACAACCTTTCTTTATTTATGGCAAAACATACAGACAACGATAGACAAGCGTTTGAATGCAAAAACATGGTAATTTTAGACAGACGGGACATAAAGAACAGCAGAGAATTTGTAGGGGTTTGAGATTAAAATTAGTTGACAACCAATGAACATATTGAAGTAGATTTAATTTATCAAATCAAACAGATGTAACTAATAAACTACTACAGTGCTACAACGAATCAGGTGAAGTGAGAATAGGAACTAAATAAATATGCGAAAGATGATAGGGGAAGTGTCGACAACAACTACCGATGAAACTGAAGATTGATAGAGCAAACTATTAGTCACTTGTAAAGAAAATCTTATATCTCATTTCTGTCAGGAGTCTGTATGGACGAAGTCGTCAAAAATGAAAATGAACCCTTCACAATTAAACCATTCAGCTAGAGAATACAATATTACCAAAACCAATCTTGTTATCTTTTATAATATCTCATTCAGTATCCTTAAACGTAATTTTGAAATCAAGAATTGTACTTTCACAGTTTATACGTTGGTTTTAGATCAATCCCTCAAATCTTGTGATTCATTTATGACTACTACCAGGAAAAAGAATCAAAACAGCCAAGTAGTAACGTTGGCTTTAGCCAAATAAAATATATCATTAGTTAAATTATTGTCTAATACAGAGAAACCAGTTGTATTGTATACGAGACGAGAGAATGTGGAATAAACTACATCATAGACAATTTCGAACAAAGTTATTCTACGAATGGGTAGCATTCTCGTTGTTCTTTAAAATAATGTCATGCACAGAATGATCATGATCTCAGAAACTACAGATATATGCATTCTCAAGCGATGAATCACTTTGGTTGTGTTGTATTTTAACCTGAGTTAGTGATAGTCTTAATTTAACTATCCATTTGAAAACCATCAGAAACCAAAGATCCGTTATTTTAAGTTCGAAATCTGAGCCGACAAAATCTTACCCATTATGGAATATTAATTGACTAAGCTATAAATATCAACCGTTTGGAGACGGTCTACTTGTTAGTTGCTCGTTGTGAAACTTGAAGGCCCTTGGCTCGATTCCCTAGTGGGTTGAGAATGTGTCACTACCTAGTTCTCAATGGTCGTTTAATTCAGACCAATTCATAATATCAGATCAAAAGTACTGTTTAGGTTGTGTTACATAATGAATATGCTAAAAACAAGCTCATTTGTTAATTCTTGAATACATTAATGACTACCTGTATTAAGGAGCTATGAACTACGATGAGACGACTCTCCTCGGAGTCTACGTATGTTTTTTTCAATTACAATTGAACTATCACTGAAAATCACTCCTGAATTACACAGATGATTGAGTTGACATTAATCCAACTAGGTAATTGAGATTAATATCGACTTTATTAGGCTTTTTCTAGTCAAATAAACAAATGGTCCAATATAATTTGAAGGCATTTGAATCATCCCGTTGATGTGATATAAGCTTAAATTAATCAGCCTCTGTGTATAAACATAAACATTGGGATACAGGCACATCCAGCTGATGAGTTCCAAATGTCAACATATCAGATCAAGGGAAATTATATATGCATAACTGTTTCATAAGTATGCCTGATAAAACTAAGTAGGTTAGTGGTAAACACGGTAGTGTTTGACACGAAAATAACCTACTTCGTGTCTTGGTGTGAACATTAATACTGGGATACAGGCACACTCAACTGACGAGTCCCGAATAAGACGAAACGCATGTCCTAGATTCCACTTGTCAGCCACAATTCAACATAAATCATAAATAGTTCGATAATCATTACCTGTTAATCTAAAATCAGAAAATAAAACTTACATAAATCATAAACGTTAGTTGGAACATGAGCAACTGAAAAATTGTAGCATACATATTGATTGTCATGTTGAGGACTTTGTTTAAGAGGAATGTAAAATTTTACACTACAATTGTCAGTTTCATTCAATGGAGGAACAATAGTCAGCGCTTTAGCTCTGTAGTAGCACTATGATGAAAAAAATGAGAGTAGAGCGAAATTAATAAGCAGAAACTAATTAGGTTTGTCATAGAATGGTGTTGGCAGAGTAGCATTAAGAAACAGGAAACATTGAACAACTGCTTCATCCTAGTACGAGACTTTCCAATAGTATGCATTCTCAATCAAACCCAATGTCTTCAGACTAGGGTAGCTGGCTCCCAAGGGTATGTGTTAGGGATTCGAAATCCCTAGAAATACAATTGATCATTTTATCAAGTTGTATTGATTTTTTGTACGCATGATTTGTAAACTATCATCACTTGTATGTGAGCACATTTGACAACATTTAATTGTATTATTAACAATGTTGATAATTTTATTTGATGAATAATCACCATGATTATTTTGTATATATAAGGGAATGTGTAAAATATAATCTGATTTTGTAATCGGATTTTGAATCTGATCCCGATCTGTCTGGTTGGTCTTTGTCTTATTCTTCTATCTCCGGCTTGGGACTGAGTGGGCTTAAGCCAGACGCGAATTATCAACTAGGCACACTTCAATAAGCGGCCGCGCGCACAACAGATCAGTTCTTTTCGCGTCATAACAATTGGCGACGGGTTCTCATCGTTGACCTTGCTTCACATTTTCTACTCGCTGAGTCAGCAGTTCGGCATGTCAGCCTTCAATGAACGCTTCAACTTATCTATGCATAGGCTTCTGATGGCTAACCAGCAGTTAATTGAACTATTGCTGCATCAAGCTGGTATTCAAGCCAACAGCATTAGCATGCCGGTAATCGACGAAGCAATACCTAAGCCCACATCTTTCAATGACTCCCATGTTCAACCAGAATGTCCGACAGAGGTGCATCTGTCCCATGTGCCTAGTATTGCCGTTCCGGAGAAACAAGTCGAGCTGGAGACCTCTGTTCAGATCGTTCCAGAGATGAAACAACCATTAAATGAAAATCCAGCAGTAGTCTCAGAATTATTCACAAGGTCTCGCAGCCCTAATCCCAACAGACGTGAGCGGAGCATAGCCGCCAGTCCAGGTCAGAAAGTCATCCCGAGAACCGTGTTCAGACCGTCTGTTGAGCACAACAAGTCAAATTATTCAGACGGGAGGTGCATTAAGTGTAAGATAGCTACTACTTTCCTCAATGTACGCTTCGGAAGTGGTCAATTTCTTGCCTTCCCAACTCATCCACGAAGTTGCAACAATGCTGCCATCAAGACCATACATCTTCAGTACAATGAGGTGTTGTTCCTGCCACTACGCAAAGATCCCACTACATTCCGTGGAGGAGGAGCCTAGTGGTAGATTGTAATTTCCCAGTTCTCGATGTAACTAATCATCTCTTTTTCTTTTCTTGAGTAAATTGTAGTTTTCACTTGACTACCTCAAAGCTGAACTGGTCTCAAGAAACGTATCATCATTATCCTCATTTTTTCAAAAGGGGGAGGTGTTAGGGATTCGAAATCCCTAGAAATACAATTGATCATTTTATCAAGTTGTATTGATTTTTTGTACGCATGATTTGTAAACTATCATCACTTGTATGTGAGCACATTTGACAACATTTAATTGTATTATTAACAATGTTGATAATTTTATTTGATGAATAATCACCATGATTATTTTGTATATATAAGGGAATGTGTAAAATATAATCTGATTTTGTAATCGGATTTTGAATCTGATCCCGATCTGTCTGGTTGGTCTTTGTCTTATTCTTCTATCTCCGGCTTGGGACTGAGTGGGCTTAAGCCAGACGCGAATTATCAACTAGGCACACTTCAATAAGCGGCCGCACGCAGTACAGATCGCTTCTCTTCGCGTCATAACAGTATGATTCTCATTTCCATGAATTTGTGGTATAGTGCGATGATCATCCATTGTCATACGTGATAACTATTTCACTCTCGACAAGAATGAACTTCCCTAGTAATGCAGACGGTTAGACGTTCGTCGACTTGAGGGCCTCTGGAGGATTCGAGTGCCTCGTACTCAGACAAAACAGCTGGTCAGTACTCCATGCTTTTCAATAGTACTCTATCAACACTAATCTGTGACAAATTCAATTAACTATAACTTAATACCAATCTCCACAGAATATTTTAATTTAAAAAGAAACTGACAAGGAAATAAATCATTTCAGTAAGGTTCATGAACAATTGTTTTATTGAAAACTTATGTAAAGTCTGGTGAATGATCAAACTCGTCATTGACCTGTGATTCAGTGAAATCACCAACTGGCTAAATGTTGATTAATGTGAACTAATGTTATTCAGAATACTCCATGTCAAGATTCTGAAAGATTTTATTGAACAGTGACTTAATGGAATGTCGCTAGATCTTTCAAGGCCTCTGAAGGCTTCATCGTGGGAACGACCCCAACAAATAACGAAGAATTCGATTACTGTAAATGTATTTTGCAAGAATATGAACGATAATTAGTAGCTTATAGTTATAAAACTCATCGTTGGATATTGGTGAATTTGTTGTGTGCACTTTCATGCCGTAGGTCTTCACATTCAATAGTATCATTGATCAGGTTTATCACAGTTAACAACTCTTACAGGATATATAATTGCAATCACAATAAACAACGAGTAATGGAATTATTCTCTTCAAGCTGTACAGCATAGAATCTGGGACTTATGTGCATTGATTCAAGTTGCCACCTAACAACAACAATGTGAGATGATCACTAAATTATTAGAAATAGTAGTTACTTCAATGATACTAAGAAGTAATGTGTCGATATAGAATACTATACATGGAGAAAGAATTAGTTTGCGGAAAAAAAGGTACGAAGTAATTTTAAGTTCATAATTCAAGAAAAGATAGAAAATAAATGCACTTGCAACACTGTAACCGATTCTAACCCATATCATAGAGTTTCCAGTCACCAAGTTACAGCCATTATTGAAACCACTAGCTAAGTAGCTTGTACCTACCAATACAGTTTAAACCAATAGCCAATGACTTCATGAGCTGAGATAATTTTTTGCTTAGGCCACCCCTAGTTTTCTTTAAACCTACTCATATATCAGTCAGTATCGCTCGTTAAGGTATTCAATAGTTTAAAATATATAACATATGCTCAAACTACCTCAGTCTGTGAAGATTTAACTCATCAACTGATTTACTATTTATTTCTTTAATAGCCAGTGTCTAACCTCACTATTACTTACCCATGATTCCAGGAAATATAAGTGATGTTTAGAAGACACTGATGATCGAGTACTAATAAATTATGAATATAAGCAATTCTTACAGACCCCATTTCAAATCTATACAGTAAGACCGGAAAAAACTGCTGAGCAGTATACTGGTCCCTCTATTAAAAGATAGATATTTCGCCTATTCCGTAGGTGAGGTAAGTTGGCAAAGTCAAACGAGCTTTCTGAATCCGTACGAAGATTTTGTCAGACACTAACCCAACAGAGCTGATCAAAGTGGTCAATGTGTTCAGCTACTTCACTCCTCATCTTTAATTCTGGTGTAGATGTGGGCCAGTTCTGAAGCAGCAACTTACAATTAAAGGAGGGAGAAAGGGATTATATGGATATGAAATGATTGTCCAAGCATTTTACAAAGTTACATAAACATAGACCCAATATATTTTTAATTGTCTATGGGAAAAGAGAATAATTCCTTCATAGTTTACTCTTTAAACATTATTTTTCAAATAGATAAACTACATAATCTAATGATTACAAAGGGATAAGATGAAAGTACTGACCACTTAGAATAATGAGTGATTATGCTTAACTTCAAAATCATTCTTACGTCCTGCTTCTAAGAGGTGCAATGCAACTGTTAATCAATTTTCAAACTTTTGATGATCTTTTGAAGATCTAAGAACAATATGCTTCAGACAGTTTGTACTCCTTCACTTTAACATTCAGTTGTCAAGATGTTTCGATAATTATTTTGTCTCACAATATTACACGCTGAGCGACTAATGTCAATCACTATAATCATCTGGATGTTCTAATTATACATCCAGTTGTTCAATGGTCTCTAGTCATAGCGTATGGCTTAACTCGTCGTTATACTTAATAATAATTAACAGTAGATAAACACAACAACATAGAGATACATGTTACTGTCTCATCACATTTATACACACACTCACACACACGTTTTCAAATCAAATCTATCTCTTTTTACGTTACACAAGTGAATTGGTTGATTGATTGACCTTCTATGCATAACTTTGATAATTTTAGCATTGATTAATCTACATTGAAGGTGTTCGGACTCGATTATCAGAGTGACATTGTAGTTAAAACGGTTAGCTCAGATGTAATGTCTATCTCTAATGAAATTTAATAAATTTATAAAATTGACAGTTCAACAGTGGTTAGTGATTTCTAAAGCACATCAAAACAAATAACAACTAACCCCAATTGGTTCATTTCCATCTCTATTAACGAAAGCTTCTTCAGCTGCAATTTTGATATTCTAAACAAAATTATCAATAAAAAGGAAAATTATGATTACAAACTATTGGTTTATGATCATGAAGTTCACTGGTAGGGCAGTTATTCTAACTTAGTTGTCAACATACACTATTATGCTTCAGTTGCATGATGACATGAGAGATTTTATTCAGTAACAGTAAGTGATTCAACAAAACCGTCAGAATTCACTCATAAATATTTCACTGAATATCCAGCCGATGAGTCTCAAATAGGACGAAACGCGCGTCCTGAATTCCACTTGCCAGTCACAATCCAACTTATATAATACTGGGTATTTTCAGTTGTAAGAACGGCAGTATTTCATAACTTATATTTAATAAACAAAGAATAAGCCATCCGATATAAAACTTACAGCTAAGACACTTCAAATACTGTCATCCATACAAACTGCTTGAATGCCTATAAAATGAACAATCTTAGTTACTAATCTTGTTTATATGTCATGTCTATGAAATGCCCAATCTCGTAACATACCTATGAAAATAATCAATTCCAAACAAAAGTATTTATTGTTAGCCAACTATTTATAATGATATTCATATCAAAGAGAAGGCAACATATTCCATTGATGTGAAATCTTTGTTTACGAATACATTAGAACTACTAATATTCTAAGTGATTATATATTTCTACTAATAGTAGTTAATTGTCTGATCATTTAATGATTTGCAAAGATGTATGATTATCGACAAAGATCATTTTACATTTAATAAATCGATACTGTATCCATGATGATTCCACTAGGATTACTTATTAGCTGATGTCTGTATGCCGTAATTTGAAAATTTAACTTAAGACTTAGTTGGAAATATCTGTACAAACAGTACTTAGATGAGATCACATTAAAACATAATAAATATGGATATGTGAATTGTAATTGGGTGTTGTGGTGATTGTTGAATTCTGTAATTTGATATCATGAAGTCGTCTGAATTAGATAACCATTGATCACCAGGAGCTGGTACTAGGCAACTGTTTCATTCTCTTATGTGACTCTTCAGCGGTACACATCCACGACCCCATCAGAGATAGAACCCAGGACCATCTGGATCCACTGCGAACGCTTTCTCATTAGACTACCGAGTGAACTCCCAAAGGTCTACATTTCTAATTCAATCAATTCGTGATATGCTCGGTGCTTCTTGGTGATCAGTGGTTATCTAATTCACATCAATTCATGACATAAAACTGATATGTTAATTGTTCATTAAAGGAACTTATTGCTTCCCAAAAATCAAATTAGTCATTTATACGAAACGGTAAAGAGGAAGACAACATCATTTATTGGTCAAGAAAACAGGACTTTAAACACTTCTCATAGAAAATTTACATAAACAGGCCAGTATCTAGGTTTCGACAGTTATAGTCATTTCAAAATGAATGGGATGTAACAGAAGTAAATATTCAATCGAGTAGATTGTATCTGTACAAAGTATGTTGATGAGTGAGTTTGATGTAATATGTGTACTTCCCCCCACATCAATTGTGTATTACTGGAAACAGAGTAATGGATTATTCCTTACTCAGTCTTTAGTGTTATGTTGTCTAGCAACAATCTTAACCAGAAACAAAAACTCAAAATCCCCTTGTAATGTTCTGTGATGATTTGCCTTATTTTAATGATTACATCCAGTGGTGTGTATTTCATATTGGCTCTTTTCAATTTCCTCAGCTTCCCCTATTATTAATCTAGTTGGACATTCTACGCATTAAACTACTATATCAAAGGAGCCATCTAGTTAGATTGATGGTTCTAACTTTACTTATACAAGTGATGTCATAATCTGATCTGAGTTAGGAAGATAATAAAAATCAGAAAATAACAGTGAATGACTGTTTCTCACTAATATAAGACCCTTCAACAGTGAACATTCATAACCTCATCAACGAATTAAACCCAAGACTATAAGGCTTTATATAGAACGCCTAACCATTAGACCAATAAGCCAACTGGTATTCAACGGGTGATATTTCTAAGTCAGTTTGTGATATCGATATATACTCAACTTCATCCACTGTACCCGATGTGGTTAAACTTCACCAGTCACGTCTTCATATTCAAACTTCTGGAATTACTTCCAGAATTTAGTCACTAATGATTGATTCTGATACTTTAGTTAAGAAGTAGTTACTTTTATGGAATTAGATGAACAGTTGTAATGTAAAAACATTCAACAGAATGTCATTCACCTTGATGATATGATACCACACAGTCAGTAAAGCTACATCAAAAAGTATATGATGTATGTATTGTGTATTCATAATGATGTTTCTAAGGCAAACTAAATACACAATCTCTTAACAAATAAAGTTAAATGGTATACTACAAGAACAATTCTATTATTCAATTTACTTACATCAACTAATTTCGATTTCTCATTGACAATATTCTGAATTTTTTCTAATGCTGTTTGTAAATATCCTGTAGCAATTGTTTCATTAATCACTTTTGATTCAAAATTTTCGGTTTTATAAATCTATTAATAAACAACAATATGACATACAATAAGTATACAATGCAATTTCAACTATGAAATTGTTTAATCCATTCTAATCATCAGGAACTGGTACTTGATTGTGGTTTCGTCCTAGTATGGGACTCCTCAGCAATACGCATCCACAACCTTATCGGAGATCGATCCTATAACTTTCTGACTTCGCAGCAAACGTTTTATCATTAGACCACTGAGTCGGAGAGATAGGGTCTTAGGTTCGATCCTTGATGAGGTCGTGGATGTGAGCTGCTGAAGACCCATGTAGTAAGACGAAACAGCTGTCCAGTGTTTCCAGGTGACCAATGGTTGTCTTATTCAAATGAATTCTTAATATCATCTTGGCAATCTGTTAGAGTTACTCATCATCAATCAATTCATATGACTTACAAGTTCATCTCTTACTGTTATTCACTTCCACAAACTTAATCTGTGTATTCAGAAAAAAGCTCGTACAATCTATCATTCTACCTTGGGGGGGTGATTTTCTTAATTTCTATCTTCGTGTGCCTACATCATTGTAATAGTCACCACTTTATTCTTACGTAACTCCCCTATCATTTTACACAGGAATAAATGTAATCCTCCCTTCTTACTCTACTGACAATTTCTTTTAGTGTATGTAATTCACTCTCATCACTCTGAATATTTCATCCCTTATCTAGACATTTAGTTTACACTCTTGATGGGCATTATGTAATCAGTCAATTTAATATCGACATGACACTAATTCATTTATCTATGATTTATGATCATTGATTAGTAGTTACTTCTGTTTACTCCACCTGTTGTTAATCCATTTGTAATTATACGTCATGATTTTTATCTGATACGCCGCCACCAACTGATTGGTATCGATTTTATTATTAGCGTAAATTGTATCTATGTGTGTTAATGTAGATTATTGATGAGAGATAATACGAAGCAAAATGTCGTCACTCATTTGTTGTTGTTGTTGTTATACAGATCATGCATATTAACTGAATGTCTGAATAGTTATCAGTTGACGATTTCGATGACTTAGCGACAAGTTGAATGCTATTCGACTACTCACTTAGATCATGTTGTATACGAGGAGAAACTGTATTGTTCAGTTAATCAGTTCGAGGGCATATTTATCGTTATCGTTGAATTAATATACTTTAGGAGTAGCATTACAATTGTATGTTTGTATGTATCTATGATCTACATAGAACCTGGCACATGTGTGCATCAGTTCAAGTTGACATACCTCATGAACACAGCAAGATTAACACCATATTAGTGAAAGTAGAAGTTACTTCAATGATAAAGTAAGGTGAACATATAGAATATGGTCCAGAGAGAATAAATTAATGTGTGGAAAGAAAGTTATGAATTAGTTTAAAGGGAGGATAAATAGTGAATACACATACGTCACTGTAACCAGTTTTGAACCATATCACCCGAAATTTCTAATCACTAATTATGGTATTCTCAAGGACTCCAACCAGGTAGTCCACAAGCCTGGATACCTGGACTCAGTAGCATAGTGGTGAGCGTGGAGGCGTTTGGTACGAAACGAACTGAGTTCGAGAACTAGTGTGAACATCAACACTAGGATACAGGTTCGTTCACTTGACGAACTCCGGACATGACGACGTGCTAGTCATGGATTCCGATTGTCAGTCACAATCCAACTAAAACAGACAAAGATCCTTTCAACTGCACTATAATCACCAATTTCTCCAAAGCAAAATGGATGTTTATTGAATACAAATTTCTCATGAAGTTGATATCAGCTAAAGAACTATTGGAAACAATAGTCTTATTTTATGACTTAGTCTGATAACTGTCATAATAGCACAAAACTTTAATTTCACTACATACAAGCAACGTGAACCATTGTTTCCGTCAGGAAATCCAATCCATACACCTCAGGTCTCACTGCGAATGCCTAACCGTTTGCTCCACTTGGACAACAAGCTTCCAATCATGGAATTTTCACTTACGTCAAATTGCGATATAGCACAATAATCATCCATTGTGCAGATAATCTTTCACTGTAAGGTCTAAAGACTCTGGGTTGAATTCTTAGACGGAATCGAAAATGGACTATTAAGTCTTTCCATACTAGGACGAAATAGCTATTCAGTGCTTTCTGGTTTACAGTTGTACCTAACATCATCGCCTGATATAAAATTAGACCATACAAATGTTACATTATAATTCGCATACTAGAGTAATAGAAGATGCATGGATTTTACTACTTATTAATTATTAGTAAGTAAAATTCAACAATTTGAATAAGTAGGCTAGTGGTGAACGAGGTGGCGTTCGGCAAGAGACTAACAGAGTTCGATTCCTGGTGTCAACACTAGGATGCAAGTACATTCGGCTGACAAGTCCCGAACAGCATGAAATGTTAGTCCTGGATTCTGTTTGCCAGTTACAATTTAACTTAAACAATTCAAATAAATAAGCTTAGAATGAACTCACCGACTTCAAATACGGTTCAGCAGATACAGTTTGTAATTCATTAAACGATTGACTCAATTCAATAACCCATCTATCAAAACTGAAATAACAAAAAGAACATGATGCTAAACTGATTAATTAAAGATATAATATAACTAATCTCTAAGATGATTCGAGTTATCTTTAATTAATCTACTTCTTATAATTTATGTTTGTATCCTACTTTGAATGTTATTTGTACGTATGATTAAATAAACTACTGTTGATACACGTTCATCCTCGGCGGCATGTCTTGATAAAGTGTAAATGCACAAATACGATTGGAATATGTAATAAAATATTCATTTGTTCATTTCATATTAAAATAAAGGATGGTTTAATGCAAACAATTTATACATAAATAGAAAGAAAATGTTGTATCTGAAGCAGGGATGGCTGATATTATCGATTCTGCCGCGCTATTGCCTACAGCTAACACCTAGCATTGGCTTAATCTATTGCACAAGCACAAAGATCCGACTGATTATCAAGAAGGTCACTAGTTACTCACAATTAGATCTGATTACTGACAAATTTTCAGTTGAATTTCATTAATGAGACAATATAATTTTTTGCATTATTTTAGTTAATGCTATTGTATAGCTCGTGCTTTAGAAGATAAACGACTTATTTCGTAATCTACTTACATAGAAAATGCTTGCTTCCTGTGGTTTACCAATAGATAAATGAAGAAGGAAATGACGCCGTCTGATGAAACTGTTTAAAGGATCCTTTAATGCATCATATCCATGAGTAACCTATTGCAGCCATCCTGTTATATGCTTTACAATAAAAGGTAAGTCGTTAAGGACTGAAAAACTCAGTGTTCATATATATAAGTTCACTTGTTCTTGTGGGACCAGGTATATAGATAATCTTTTATGCTATTCGGAAGCATTACCAGTTAGACTTCCTAGAAAAAGATACTAGTAATCGATTACATCATCCATCCTGAAACATGTGATAGATGAAATACACTCAGCGCTATCCATCCACATCATTTACATTATAATTATCTTTTCCTTTCTTTTCTCCTATGGCTACAAAGTTTTATGATCTCATTTTGCTTCATATTACTACTGTTATTATGATTCTGATTATTACTCTAAGGATTATCACTACGCCAGAACTTTTGGGTGAACGCTAAATTATCTGCACCACTGAGCCAGCTGGCCTCCAATGGTACAGTTCTTACTTTCATAAATTTATGATATAGCGAGAGGATCAATCGATGACATTGGTAATAACTAACTTACTGTTGACATGTCTGTACTACTACTGCTACGATTTCTTACTTGGTTTAGTTCTCTGACGAAATTGAAAGTGCGTACTGTCACTAGAGGGTCCCATACTAGGGGGAAACGATTCTCAAATGCTCCTTGCTTTTCATTGGTACATAAATAGCATCAATCTGTGATCAATACAATCAAGTAAAGTTTAGTACCAATCTTTCTGCATAAACTACCTCAATTTAAAAATACAAATATTAATTGACCTGTAGTTTCTCAAATGTAGCTTCAGTTATGTAAAGTAGCCGTAATTTGGTTCCTTTAGAAAGGTTAATCAAGACATAATACAATAAAACTAACTGTCCTCACATTGAAAATTGTGACTTTGATGTTAGTTGACAGTTGGTTCGAGTTCCAGATATTTTTCAGGTGTAGAAATGCTGCCCATGCCTTCCCAATCTCTGCCTTCACATCTACATCAGATTCTCCTTGTTTGTTGATGGTGCTGCTGCCCATATATGTAAAGGTTTCCACATCTCTTAGAGCTTCTCTGTCAACTGTGATTGGATTAGCGTTCGTTGTTTTGTATCTAATGGTCCTGCTTTTCCCATTGTGTATGTTGAGGCCTATTGTTGCCCGCAGAGGTTGCTGCCACACTGTCCCTCTGAACTTGCATTTGTGGCTGTGTAAGGGATAGAGGAGGTACGTCGGTCATCTGTAAAGTCCAAGTCGTCTAGGTGCATTCTATTTATCCACTGTGTTCCGTGACTCCATTGAGATGTTGCAGTTTTTATAATCTAGTCAACCTCCATAAATGAGAGAAAGAGCGACAGTAAGTAACCTTATCTGACACTGGTCTTCACTTCGAATGAATATGTAAACTGCTCTCAATGCATGGTTTTACAGTGAGGTCCGTCTTAAGAATTTCGTCTAATGTTGACTGTGTTGAAGAAGGCTCCATAATTTTCTCCTGTCTACGCTGTTTATTACTTTCTCATAGTCAAGGAAATTGATGCTAGATGGTTTCATTCAGTTGATTGTTCAACAACGATTCATAGTGTCGCGATTTGGTCGGCATACAATTAATTTTCACAGAATCTAGTTTAGTGATCTCAAAGTAGGGCGTCTACTGGATCTTTCATTTATTTCAATAACACTCTATCCCAGACTTTTCATGGTAATGAAAGTCTCAGTAGTCATTGAACTTGCTAAGATCTTCTCTCTTCAGTATTTTGATGAGGTACCCTTCACCTCAGTCTGTTGGTATTTATTTCTTCTCTCAAATCTTCCTAAAGAGAATATGTAGCATCTTCACAGTCATTTCCATATCTGACTCCAATGATTCGCTCAATTGGTATACTGTTTGATTCTAGTGATTTGTTTAATAGTCATGTTGATTATACGCCTTATTTTAACTATTGTAAACAATACAACAATATTCTTTATAGATTCATTAACTGTATAAGGTTAATGATTAGCATACTTAAATAAAATGATACTTTATTGAACTTACTTTTGTTTTACATCATGGTATATTTGTGTTGTTTCATCATAACTTCTAATAATCACTAGAATATGTAATAGAATCCATAGAATATTAAACATTATTCTATGCTATACATTATTAATGTAATTTTATCAGAGGATATAGTTTCTTGTTAATTGTATACTTCATCGTATTAACAGTATTAACTATTCATTACTTCATTTATATAATTTGACTTCTAAATATTGATTATTTTCCGTAAAAAAAAACATTGTCTACTTATCTGCCTATAACTTTCTCCTTCTCTTTTCTACTTTATTCTTCTGATTGGTTAATCAATAAATATATCAACCAATCAGAAGTTGAATCATGTGATTATTCATTTGAGAAATAATGTTCACTCTACCACCCCTTCCCCCGTCCATACTTCGAACTTCCCTTCTTCCTTTGTTTCTATAGGCAATTGTAAATTTAGAAAAATTTCTCCCCAATTTAGGGGATTAACAAACACATATTACTAACTCAATACACATAAGTTATTGACTAGATATAAGGTAAACTAGGTAGTTCAGTGATTGCATAAAATCTCCCAGTGATAGACACTCCAGTCAACATCAAATTATAAATATGAAGTAAGAATGCCTATCATAAGCTTATAAGTAACATCTCAGTTATCTCTTGAATAATGTCAGATTATCTACATTTTGAAGAACTTGTTTCTTATTGTCAACAGAATTTTCTTAAAACTTGTCACTGAGTTTTTTGTAACTTCATCTTCAGTAACACAGTCTTAGGCATATGCTATTAGTGTAGTACTTTGATATATCTAAAGCTATCGACATAGTTAACCATAGGTTTTTTATAAGCAAACTTTCATCTTATTGGATTAGTAATTCATTGTCGGTATGACTGAACTCCTTTCTTAGTCATTAGTTCCAAATTGTTAAAATTAACTCCATTCTATCAAAGCTTAAACTATACTGGGTAGTGTTATACTGGGTAGTGTTCTAAGCCGATTGCTCTTTGTAGATTATATAAATGATATTTATAAATGCTTCAACTTGGTTAACCATTTTCTGTATGTTTATCATCTTAAAGTTGCATACTCATTTCCTCCCCATGAGCTTCACCATATAGTCAGGAACGTCGTAAATACTGAACTCAACAAGGTTGTAATGGAAATTAGAATTATGTACTTTTAAATGTGGATAATACGTTTTTATTCTGGGGGGGGGGAAGAGTACATTGTTATAAATGGCGCTTGATATCTTGATTGACCACAGACAACTTCACCGATTGAACGCCTTGAGCCTTCTTAATCGTAATTCAGAAGTCAGAAGACAAGTAGGGAGGAATCGTTATTCCAGTAAAGGGGGGGGTGTCATGTACAAAATATTCGTATATTTGTAGTTTTCTGAAACAAGAAAATCATCATTATAATCCATCCAATCCGGACTTAAACATTTCAGTTATTATCCAATCAGAACATGCTACGTCAAGGTTCTGGAAAGTTCCATCGATTAGTGATTAGATGGAACGTCATCTGCTATTTCAAGGGTTCTGGAGGCTTCGTTGAGGTTTCTAGAAGCCGTCCCAACATACATACTCCAATTTTAACCTTACTATGAATGGTAATAAGTGGTTAACTAGGAGCTCAAATATTCTTACAACTTGTCATCCTTAAAGTAGGCTATATACACACCGCCTAACCAAACCAACTTTTAGGTTATATACTTTGTAACCTTTATAATAATGATTCTCGTATTTTATTTTATAAAGTTGGTGTCTGAGTGCTGCTGGAATGCTACATTTTCATTCACAGCAATGTTTCCATAAAGGGGATATTCAGACTAGAGCCAGTCCAATGTTGCATCGCACTTCATTTTTTAGGGAGTGCCTGTACCTTAGTCTATAATACTCGATGAGCCAAGTTAGGTCCAGATCTATTATGGAGGTGACGCCTCAAATTAAAACTAATTTTCGTTGGCAAACTATTGAATAAACTAACTTTTACATCCTTTTATGAGCATTCAAATTGAAGTTCCTTCTTGTTATAACCTCCTCAATTCACCCTCAAAAACAAAACATTCTAAATTCAACCTTTTTATAAGTTGCTTTACTAATAAATTTATAACAATTTACCACCAACTATTCGTAAAACAAATTCGCTGTCGTCGTTTATACGCGATTTGCCGGGCACCTAAGGAAGATTAACTAGATTCGAGAACTGTTCTTAAGAACATTATTTCAATTATTATAACTGTGGATAATGTAACCATTTCATTTCTATAACCGTTACGTTCCCCTTACCCGGTCCTCTCGTTTAGTATATTTACTCTTAGTATATTGTTTATTACTATGAACTACAGTTACTTAATTGTGTACAACCTGTCCCCACTCACTATCACTATTTCCTTTGTTCTGTATCAATGTTATATTTGTGATTGGTTTACCATGTGGTCTGGTTTTATGTATATATAAAAGCATGATTAGAATACAATACGTTCTCAGTTCTCCGTCTCCAGTCTCCCAATTCTGGTTCTTCTATTGTCGGCCTGGGGTTGATTGTGCTTAGGTCAGTTACACATTATCAACTAGGCACACTTTATTGGCGTTCGTTACACCCACCCAAAATCCTTCCTTTCTTCATGTCATAACAATAGGACACACTGATAAATTCCTCATTTCAGATGCTTCTCCCCACCACCTTGGAAGTATTCACGATGATGATTATCGCCCTCTCTACTAGTGAAATAATTGGGACTCTAACTGTGTGAATATGTACCATTCTATACACTAACGTAACTTAGTTTTATCTTAATGTTCAATACTCGTAGTGTTATTAGCAGTTTATGTGGTAAATCTTCTTGTGAAATGTCCAAGTAAGCACTAATTTTGTCCATTCAGTTCACTAACTCTTAGATATTTTTACTATCGTTCAATGCAACATTGTTTTTGTTTGCTTTCTAGTTATAGACGATCAGGTATAAAACTTAAACAGAATCCCAACTATACTTCACAATTTATTTCACTTCGTATCATAGATCTTAGCTTCATCTCCAAAGAAGCCCATTGAGTCGAATGTCAGATAATCGTGGGGATTTGTCGCTGCTTCTAGCCGTTTTTATATGTACTTCAACCTGAGTGTACTATTCATTTATTATCGACAACTGTGTACTTACATGATATTATTGAAAATAATAACTATGAGACACTTACGCTAACATGTAAGACGTTTGTGCCGTCGACTAACATACTTATATTCATCGAAGCTATCAGCATCTATGTATTTAATATTCCATCGAAATAATTATTCATAGTTGTGACTTCAAATGCTTTAGACTGTTGACCTTACATCTAACAACCTATTCACTCCTGTAAATTAGAGTGTAGTTGATTGCAGTTGGTACTATTAGGATTATTATAACATGTTTTCAGTGAAGTCTACAGACTGTATTATTATTCCCGTTACTATTATTATTGTCAATATAGCGTGGACTACTTTCTAACTAGTCCTATCCATTAAATTTTATCTGTATTTCTCCTAGATTTCAGTGTATTCATGTTTATTCTTCATATCGTCATGACCATATCTGTGAACTGGAGTGAATTCTGTACGAAATTTCAATATATGTAACACAGCTAGGGCTGGTATTAAAAAATCAGTTCTATAGTAAGAGTAATCGACGAGGGAAGTTCTTCACCTCAATAGAAGAGTTACAGCTCCACCTGTCTACTTATTCAAATGGAGGTTTGGTTGGCTAAGAGACTTCTTATCTTTAGGATTGACATAGACAATCCAGCCTTCTGTCTTTATCACACTGAAATTAAAAGTAACCCAGTAAATTAAAAAACGTTGGTGCCAAATCATATAAAGTTGGGTAATTTTGTAATACTAACCACGTTGCCCTACGTTTTACCCTACCTTTGTTATGGCAAAAAAAATCTGCTATTGCTTATGTATGTGACCAACTACCTGGTATGACCTTGTACTCTCGAGATTACAACATTAAACGTAAATGAGAGTACCTAGTCGGTCTCTGTATGCTTACCCGATGCCCGCTCAGTTTCAGGTCACAGTGGGAAGAACGCAAACCGATGAATCAACTAGACAGTATCATATTATATTTCCGGCAATCCTTTATATATATGTAATAAACCAGACCATGCAATCAGCCAATTAGAAATTTAACATCAATACAAAATAAGGGAGATAATCGTAGTGAATTGAGGTAACGTATACACAGTCTATTGACTGTAGATCATAAATATGAGATAATACACTAACAGCAAATATACTAAACGGAAGGATAGAGCATGAGAAACATACTGACGATTGGAATAATATGCTTACCTTTCACATAACTAAAATAATTGAAACGGTCATCAAAGACATAGTTCTGAAAGTTAGTTATTCTACTTTGGTCGTCAAATATAACAACCTTGAACTATGTTCTTTCCAGTGTTACAAAAATTCTGAACTTAAGTCCAAGAATACGATCTGGAATTAAGGCTTAGTAATACCTAACAGCATTTCAGTCATATGCCTTAACAAAAGAAACATCACTACAAACTATGATTCGTGTATTTACCATGTAAAGTATTTATATCCTCTGTAGAATAATTGAGTTGATTTTTTTCAGTTACATAGCCACTGATACTGTCTTCTTGTTAGACTCCTAAATTGCAACAAAAGTCGAGCAACTCGTAAACTAACCCCGGAGACTTCAAGCATCACTACCTTCGCCTCCTACCCAATCGTCAGAACTCAGAATACAGACAACAGAATACTGACTTCAGTCATCAGTTTGCATGTTGTTTCTGTTACTTGATCTAAGTGGATTTTAGGCTGATTTCGCTTGACTGACTTTTGGTCTTCAACATATTCTAAGAAGATTTTGTTATCTGTTACCTTGATATTCACCTTTTCGGTTGTTTACTGTATCAACTCTCATGGAACATTTCTGTATATACTACTAATAGACCTAATAGACAGCTTTGTGAGTAGCTGAAATATCCTTTAAAGTCATAATTATAAAATGAACACTATACTTATTAATTGATGTAAAAAGTGATATGACTACATGTTTATGTTAGATTGAAGACACAAGTGAACCTAACAGAGCTGAATAGTATCAATTATAAGAATTCGAGGAGTCGAAAATGTTAAACTTGAAGATTTCGACTGATTACTCAACAGAAAGCTGGATACGATCAGTCTCTAAAATGAGACCGTCAAACTGAATGAAAGTCGGAAATGGTGCAATCGGAAAGCGAAGATTGAGCCTTTGGCAATTGATTGTTATGGCTCTGAAAAGTTTTAATAGATTTACAATTGGCTATTTATTAATTACTTTGATAGATTTCAAAGTATCAGTCTTGTACCTTGTGTTAAGGTGATCTCCTTAAATACCCTGTTGAAGTTATTTCAGCATTTTAATTGGAGGTTTTTTTAAATTATCTTCTTGGAACAGTATGAAGACCCTTCTTTTTGCTTTACGAGTCTAGCTACGCTGTGAGGTACATTTATAGATGTAGTTGATGGTAACATGAGTAGAGTATTAATTAATCTTTGATTGTTATGAAGAGTATATTGACTTGTACATAACGAACAGATAAGTCTTAGGATATGCACCAGTTGAAACAACTTTAAGTTTTCGGTTAGTAACTACAATGGTATAATTGTCAATGAACTGACATAATTAAAACATTCTATAATACTACTAATAACAAAATGAGTAGCTTGATTATATAAGTTGGATCCAACTTATATAATACTTGTGAAAAATTCGCTATATCGAGGTAATCCGCTCAGGATGCACATATAGCAACGATGACTGACCAGCTTCAGTCTATATGAAATCAACGGGAATATACAAGTTCATCCTAATGAGTAGCTTGGTGTTGTATTTACTAAGCTAACCTTTGTAATAAATGATGCAACAAGATGATTTAGTGATACAAACAAAAGAGAGAAATAACAGTGAGGAACACCCCCTTAATGACGAGAATGAATTATGTTGATTGTATTCGTCTCATATTGATGTCAATTAGGAATCATTGGCAGAAAGTAAGCTAAATGTCCAATGTTTCATGGTTTTTAATGATAACCAACCAACATCAACTTATGACAAGTATTGTCAGCTAAATTTAATACCAATCTATCTTCATTCAACCATCTCAGTTCAACATAAATAATCAGCTTTCTAATGATTTGTGAAGTTTGATCTTGTCGGGAGTAAAACGGTTATCATTATTGTCACTGACTGATTATAATGCTATATCAGAACTTGATGGAATTCTACCATTGCACACCGGTTAACAATGTAGTACGGATGAATAGATGCCCACTGCGAGACCTGATGGGTCTCTGTTGGAAATCTAGTGTGTGCATTAACGAGGAGTCTCATACTTAGATGTAACAGCTGGCTAATACTCCATGTTTTTAACTGATACCTAACCTACATCAATGTGTGAATAATATATTTATACGTTGACGGTATTCGTCATTGTTTGATCTCGATTGGGTATATGTTGATGTTTTTTGGGGGAAAATTAAGCACATAAGTTTTAACTGCATAATATAAGTTTTTTAATCGACATCTATTCTATATCTTTGTATAACAGATCAGTGATCTGATCTATGGATATGTATTCTTTAATGGTCTTCAATATACACAATTATGTCATCGATTTAAAGTACAAATATGATTTAGTTCTTTCTGGTGAAGTTTGTGACACAATGTAAGTCTTCAGTGATAATTTAAATTTGTTTATCAAAGTCGAAATATACGGTCTTCTCCAATGCTTCAATACAATCATATAGAATGAAGTCATTTTAAGTGTAAGGCATTTCAATCATAATAGAATTCTGGCCAACTCTGTTCGTCAGCTAAGTGGCGAACATCAAAACTTATAAAACAATGACTCATGTGTACTGCACACAGTATTTCTTTCCGTTGATTGAATATGTCACTGATTGATGTCCTCATGGTACCATGAAAAACCAGGAAGTACTAGGAATTCCACCATTGGATACAGACTCATTGATGCAGAGAGTTGAGCATTTGCCGTCAATCTGAATCCCCTGGTGTATAATCTGGGATACGTCCTACTGAGGAATTCCACACAAGAACGAAATAACTGTCTAATCCTTTTTGGTTTTCACTTGTACTCTACCAACATCAATCTGTGACACATTCAATCAATAATTCATCATTATTATTGACTGGTAAATTGTTTTGATTGGTTTAATATTCTTTCATATTTGCATATAAACATTAATGTATCTATTAGAGAAAAGCCTGATGAAGATTTAATTGATGAAACACTATTATTTCATTGTTTAATTCTAATAAATCAACTAGTTACATTACATCACTTGAAATTACATTCACATATTATCTACTAAATAGTTTATTAACATGCCGAATATCTGAATATGATGTGTTTTTTTTTATCTTGTCACTGTTGATTTGACAACCTGTTTTATACTTAATACTTACTTACCCATTACTTAGATATACTAAAGAATCAACAATATGCTACGAATATTGTTTATATACTTTAATGCTTAGAATCAACTGTCATAACACCACTTCTACTTAAACAGTGTACATTTGATTTCATCAAAATAAATTTCCATTATTCTTCTTTCTGTACCAGTACACTTAACTATGTGTTAATTGAAGTCAAAGATTGACTGATCTAATCGGTTAAATCGCTTAAAAACAAACAAACCATACGAACAATTCTGTTAGACAATCACACACACACACACACACATTCCTATCTAACATACTACTTTATTTGTACCTACAAGATTACTTTTTAAAATAATTGTTATACATTTCGAATATGATAAATTGTCTGTATCTATAAATACGTTAAGGTATAACCGTTGAGGAGATCTTGTTGTCATACTAATTCCCTATCTAGACGTCTTTCTTGATTGTAGCGACTTATGGAAAATATACGAATTAGATAAATTACATCATAATAATCTAATACAATGTGAGTTGTACTATAGAGTAGTTACTATGAACAAGATGTTGCATTTTGTAAACGTGTTATACTTAGTTGATAAACGACAACAAATAGAAAAAGCCGAAGCTTATCTTGTATCAGTTTCCATTCACAATACAATCACCCTACAAGTCTAGTCTTTTAAAGTAGCTGTGAGTTACGACAGTGAGAATGTTTTGCATTAACTGTATCGTCTATCAAGGCAGTTCGATATGTCATCCAGCTACTCTAGATCTATTAGATATATCAACTTCAATCAACCACTTAATGATAAGTCAATCGTAAAGTTTAAGCTATACAACATTATATTTTTCTTTAATGATAGTATACATTAGTGTATTGTGAATAGATGAATTCTGTTGTGTAAACTGTTTAATAAAAAACAACTGAAGAACATTGAAACTCATTGAAACTCACTCTAGTTCATTATTTTAATGTTCATTATGTAAAATTAATTATTGTTAAGTATCTGATAATTTGTTAGTGAATTTCATGTCAAACATAACGTCTTCTATAGAATGAACTTGTATCCCAATGTGAACATCAACATTCGGATGCAAGTACATCCAGCCGATAAGTCGTAAATAGGATTAAACGTGCGTCATGGATTCTACTTGCCAGTCAGATTCCAACTTAAATAATAACGTCTTCTTTATAAAAACTATCACAAAGTTTATTTTTGATAGGAAGAGCATGAGATGAAATGGTGATCTACAAAATAGATTAGTGGTTGCTATTGTTGTTGTTGTTGTTGTTGCTGTTATTGTCAACTATTTCATCTTTTGTCTACATGTTTCAACGTGCTACACTATGACTTCATATATTCAATTCAATTTATCTTTTCAATCTTAACTAAAGAAAACACATTACATCATCACTTAAACAATCATAAATACTAGTCCTTATCATATGATAGTTATTTGGCATTAGAAACAACATGATTGTCTTTTTTTAATTGTTTACATAGAAACTTATTATTTTTAGTAATTCGCATAAACACAAGTGTGACTATCTGAATACAGTAGCCTAGTAGTGAACGCGGTGGTGTTTGGCACGAAGCGGACTGAATTCGAATCCCAATGTGAACATCAATATTGGGATGCAAATACATCCAGCCGATGAGTCCTAAATAGGACGAAACGCGCGTTCTGGATTCCACTTGTCAGTTATAATCGAACTTAAATAATTTTAGTAAGTTTTATTGAATCAAGAGGGAGAAAACAGTAAAAAAAAATGTACACAAAAATGTTTTGGTTTCATCATATGGAAGTTGAATAATCTACTAAAGTATATTAATAAATGCTATACAAATTCATTAGTTCAATGTAGAATAAATATTGGTAATGAATAAAGTGTAAGACTGGAAAGTGAACTACCATGGGGGTGTGTGGAGGGGGGTAGGACAGTTGGTAGGTAACCATCAGAAACTGTGAAACTAGGCGACCAGAAGCCGAATCCACAAGAGAGGATAAAAGTTTCCGTAAAGGTTGCAGTTATGCCTTATTGATGGGTGGTAAACTGCATGAAACTAACTCTTTTCAAATCACCTATCATCTCCTTCATAGTGCCAGTAATGTTGATTGACTTGAACTAGTGATTATATTACAATAGATTCGATAGAATTAGATCAGCACTATGAAATACTTGACAAACACGAAAGTGGTTAGTACATAGTGATCAATCAAAGTTAAGTGTACGACAATATTTAACTGACTGGTTACAGAAAAGATGTGGGGTGAGTTGTGGATTCTATCATTAGAGTATGAAAAGTGTACATTGAAAGGTCAGTATGAAAAGTATTCCCCCTCCCCGCCCAGCCACGATTTTATAAAAGACAGGCACATATATCAATAAAAACAAACTGTTAGCAATATGACCTAATCCAGTTAGTAGTATATCTATTGAATGAAATTATGGATTCTACCACCAGCTACAAGATTTTAATCATTTGAGAATCAATGAAGATTGTTTTGCTGTGTTAAGGAATGAAAAAGTTTGATTACATTTAGTAAATATGTGAGAGGTTGACGTATTAATAGAAGATTTCACCGGAGTATACTCAACTAATATTGAAGTATAACTCATCACTAATTACTTTGATTTACAGACAATAATCTTCTGAATTAATGGATAGTCTTTTAGATACATGAGCTATGTGATAATAATTCAGTCAGTTTCAAATATTCAGTCAACTAAGATGATTGTTACTAACTCACTGGTTACATAATTACAGTATGTAGTTGAAAGTCTAAGTCAACAAAGAGATTGTAGTTGGGTATTATGAAGAAATGTTGAATTTGTGTTAGACTAGCAGTGAATAAACGTTTTATTTTAATATGGAACTCTTCAAAATCTTATAACCACGACACCTTCAGCAAAATGAGCCTAGAACATTTACTCTTTGCAGTGAATGCTTGACATCTTGACGAATGAGCCGACTAGCATCTAATAAGTGTGTAGCGGTAAATAATTCCCAAAATAAATAGTTATATAGGTCCTCGACATTAATGCTGACCATGTTTGTTTTAGCGGACACTACTAGTTGAAGGCGCTCGGTCACGCATCATCACCAAATAACGTCTCGCCGTACAGTGGGAAGCATCTCTCTCTCTCTAGTTTGCCAGCCTAAACGTTGCTATCCCAATGACGCTCTATTCACGATCAAATATAACTTCCTTTCCATCCTTTATTGCCTTCTAATTTATTCTCATTCGTAAGAGTGGGTTTAATCGTTAGAAGTTGCTGTGGTTATCCTGCAAACGTAACTTGGTCATATACCTGATGCACTTTACGTGATATTTCTAACTCAATCAATTCACGATGTATGTATATATATAATCTCGACCTTATCTATTGTCATCGGTAGATAATTGCCTCACACCCAACATAGATGAACTCGATTGACCATGTCTTCTTACTAGAACTCCTGAAATTATATTCAGAAGTTAGTTACTAATGTTCTTTAATTAATTTTAATTGGGTGTTGTGAAGATTGTTGAATCTGAACTTGTAAACCAACTAGTTCCCCATATAAAACTATGATGTTTCTAATTAATCGATAACTAACTGACGTATTGTAAACTTCAAAATACAAAAAACACTTAAATGTTTTTTATACATAATGTTACTGTATGACAATAATCGATTATTGAATTCATCAATTATGTATACATGTCATCTTTATCAAATCTATTTACTTCCATTGATTATTGATAGCCTGTTCATCATCTACTCCTTCATCATCCAAATCATCATCATCATCATCATCATATGTAGAATGTAGTTTTTCTTATAGTCAATGACAGATATACAAGTGGCTCATCATGGTAGAAACTACTTTGTGTTTTGGTATTAGTTGGTTATTATTATTATTATTAAAAAATCAATAAAATTAGATGATGGCTCCGGGTATTTTTTTTTAATCATTTTTTTTTAAAAGTTTTTTCGGAAGTGTTGCTAATGTTCACATTATGTTTGTTACTATGCAAAAATAACTAGAAAAAGAAAAAAAAAATCATCATAAAGTGATCACATGTCAGTCAAACATAGAAAACACATCATCTACGTAGAATAATTGAAATAAATTTTCAACTAACAGACATACACAATCCTATTGATAAAATGTATCATTCTAACTAGTTTCTATGAGGTGTTAAAGAAAAAGACATATTCATTGAATATGGGTAACAGTTAGTATCAGATAAAAAATATATTTTCATTATCATTTTACTTAAAATTTAAAAAAAAATAAAAAGAAAAAAAGAAAATTTCTTTATATAGTTTAATCTGTTACTATGCGTTTAATAAAAATGAATTGATTTCCAAAAAAAAAGTTAAACCAAAAAGATTATTGTTATGCCTCTGTGATAAAATATCAATAGTTGATTAATTAATGTAACAATTCAACATTGTTAGTTACTAATCACAGATTGAAATGAGTAGATGATGATAAATATTGATTGGAATTAGACAACTAATAATCACTAAGAATAAGCACTAAACAACTATTTCTAGTGATTAATTGATTATCGAAAACAGATCACTTCGTCATATCAAATTAACAAAGTTAATAGTTGAGTTGAAATGGATTTGTAGAAATAGATTTACAATTCGTCATACATGAATGTTGGTTAGGTACAATTGAAAACTACAGAGTACTGTACAGCTGTTTTGTCCTACGATATGAATCCTCATTGCCATTTAATTTACAAGAAATTCAAATTCAGTAGGAGGACTGACAGAATCCAAATATGTCGGCAGTACGAAAATTATCATCAATTATAAGGAATAATCTTCAAGCTATATCACAAAATTGACGGAAGTGAGAATCCTATCACTGGAAGTTGGCCCAATGGTCCACTGGGTTAATTGTTCCCTGTGATGTGATGGGTTAAGTTCCTTGACTGTATAGAGAATGTGTATTGCAAAAGAGTTCTATACTAGGATGAAACAGTTGTCCAGTACTCCTCGCTTTTCACTTTTACCTAACTGACATCAATCTATGAAAAACTTAAACAACTAAATAAAGTTGGTAAGGTAATTAGTCAAGTTAAGTATATGCTTCGGTCATTTGTTTATATACATGAAATACACCATCAACATAAGACAAAAGCAACAGTGATAAGAAACTGAATGAATACATGCAATGATAATTAATTACAATCAATAACTCGAACGAGCAGTTAAACTTGAGGGTGGTGAACATGATGCCAGTTTAATGATGTTGATTCAACCTCCACATTTCATTACTAAAGGAGACCTATGTAGGCATTACGTAATATAAGAGGAGAACTTGGAATATCATAGACAAAAAGGATTCTCTTAGTGAAAATAACAGTAAATGAATGTATGAAAACCTCTCTTTTAGACAATGTAATTTACTGAAGAATATAAGTAGGAGAAATAATCACTAACTGTTGTTTGCAGGCGAAGTGCCGATGGTGACTATCTTAGCCGATGTTACATGACATGTGTGTAGTTATCCTATACTTATCTAATATGTAGCCAATATATCAGCAAGACACATAGATTAACTGTTCTATGTCCATATGTCCTCTGTGATATTACAAATGCCGAAAGCCGAATAGAATAACACAAAACCGTTGAGTCAACCATACGGAGTTAGACACATATTTCAAGTATTCCTTCATGTACATGTAAAACTTGACTGTACATTTATTAAGTCACGTAAACAGCTTCATTATGGAACAAGGGTGATAATGAAGAATTGTGGGGGGCGGAGCAGTCAATCTTTTAGCAACACGTAATACGTGAGATAGGAGGTTGGTGTAAGGGGAGTATATAAATAGAAGAAATAAGGCATCTTATGTAAATACAATGAAAACAAATAGTGTTTTTCGCAATACTTCCAGAAATTGTTCGTTTATCTAATCTTCTAAGGAAGAGAATGGAGGAGAAGGGAGTGTATATCCTACAAGAATTTGCTAGCTTCTGAAGCATCGTTTACTAGGCTAAAGGCTTTTAGTCATTATAAGATTTTATCCTGTTTACATATACTAACATGCATATCTTACATGATGACAGTGGATATCTTAAAGGATATAAGGATAACTTTTATGATTGTTACACTGCTGTAAGTTGTACAGCCCTAGTAGTCGATTCGTAGGATTACAACAAAATATAATTGTTGCGATGGATCCTAGAAACTTCAACGAAACCTCCAGAACCCTTGAAGGAGCCGGGGACATTCCGTCTAACTACTTATCGATATAACCTTCAGGAATCTTGACGTGGAGCGTTCTGATTAGGTAACAGTTGAAACTTCTTAGTTCTGATTGGATGGATTATAATACTGATTTTGTTGTTTCAGGAAACTATAAATATAAGAATATTTTGTACATAACTCACTCTCCATTTTAATGTAATAAAGTTCTTGTCTTCTTGTCTTCTGTCTTCTGAATTCGTGACTAGAAGAGTTCAAGTGTTAAAGTTGTTGCGGCTAGTCAAGTTATTCCGTACGAGATACAACAGTAATGTTTCACCTCAAAGTTATTTCAACTACATCAATGTCTATGGTTGAAATCAGATTGTTCACAGTAATTAATAACTCAACATTACTGATATTATATAGAGATGATAGGTTGCTTTAGAAGATTGTAGTCGGCAACAAACCATAGATGTAAGTTTCATGCTATTTAGCACTCTTCAGTAAGGCATACCTATAAGGTTTAATAAAACTTATTGTTTCCTTGTTAATTCAACTCTTAGACACTTAATTCCACAGTCTACAAATAAACCTTCTACAGTATACTGTGATCAGTATACTGTGATCAATTTAATATTTATGAAGTTCATTATAGTATTGATCAAATTCTTTCAAACAAACTCATCAAAGAAGATACACTTTTTTTTTTTTCACGGTATCCTACATCCAGGGTTAATTGTCAACTACCTTCCATATTAATGTAACGTATTTACATTTACATGACTGTTTGTTTGTTTTAGTTTTTTTTTTTCATTTCATACAACAAAAAATACATCATCAAATATAAAAATATTTTACAGTTAACATGCATCAGTTTTTTTTTATTTGTTTTGCTTTCATTTTTGTTGCTATGCCATAAAAATGTCTGATTATAATAAAATTATCAAGTTCCACTTATAAATGACGTAATCCTGTTTTTTTTTCTCTTTCTTTTATTGTCATTTTCTGTCATAAATCTATTAGATTATTGGCGTCACCTCTATTTTTTCGGTAATGATGGTGGTACTGAAGGCAACAAATCAAGTTTGTGATTGATTGAGTTCAGACATATCGTCAGTAACATCAATAACAATCAATGATTATCTTGATATACAATCACAAATTGTTCATTGAACGTTTTAATCAATTCTATATTGTCGATGGTTATGTGTTTACTGCGAGTAGTGATGAATGTCGTTGCCGACTATTGAAGATTTGAATACTACGCGGATTGTCCAAACCTCTTTGATTCTTACTGTTACTCAACAGAAAAATATAATGATATTATGTTTAATTTGATAATCTACAGAATTCATATACATTGGCGACAATAATCACTGTGTGTGTGTGTGTGTGTGTGTAGATTCATATTGACGGCATAGATACACACACACACACACACACACACACATAGAGACCATTTTCTTATTGGCATACAATTTAAACAATAAACTTGACAATTGATTACACTTTTACTCTACCATATGATGCATAAATCATTTCATCAAAACAATTTTATACACGTAACAAATAGAATGATTAAACTAAACTAAATCCCATATATTGTAAGCTTCTTAATAAAACAATTATAGATGGTTTATTTAACATTGATTCAATGTTTCAATAAGTTTGTATAACTTAGAGTGTAATTGACAAATGGAATCCATGACATGTGTTTCGTTAAAAGTAGAACTTATCGGCTGGATGCACCTACATCCTAATGTTACTGTTCATACAGACGAGTCCTAAACAGAACGAAACACGCCTCCTGGATTCCACTTCCTAGTCATAATTTAACTCATAAGAATACTTGTGAATTATCATTATATCAAAGCAATCTGCCCATGATGCAGATGTGAATTGCATAAGTTGCTTCCACTAACTTATAGAAATAAAGAGAAACAAGTAAAACATTCAGTTTATCTACGTAAAACAAATCATCCAACATGGCGTTGATGTATAGTCGAAATGTAGCTATCAATTCTCTATATGAAGGTAAATTCATATATATATATATATATATATATATATATATATATATATATATATATATATAGTAGAGCATATAGATTGGAAATGACATGAACAGTGAATACATATTCGTATCCCTGAGGATGTTTCAAAGAATATTTAACAATTAATAGATATCACAGCCTACACTACTTCAAAAGTTCGTCATCTAAATGATAACGATCTTACACAATATCAGGCATTTTTTCAACTTGATTGAATACGTCACAGACGGATGTTGGCAGGATATTATTGAAAACCAGACAACACTGGACAACTCTTTCGGCCTACTGTAAAGTTCTTCTGTGGCAGTGGACACCCTTGATTCCACCAGTCAATCCAACCCATTACATTTAGCTTTCATGATAAAGGAGGAGTAGTAGTTCTATGCTAGAACGGAACAGTTGTCCAGTACTCTGTGGTTCACAATGGCACCCAACCCACACCAATCTGTGGTAAACACAAACAATTAAATATAATACTCATCTTCAAATAACCACCTCACTTCAATTCACTTGTCGTTATTATGCATCTTGTATTATGTTACGTAATATACTGGGATCATTTAGCATACGTTTTATTATCATCTAATTATTTTTTTGAAATGCATGTGACCGCCTCATGTAATCTACCCTGGTAACTATAATCTTCACCTTATTGACTGATGGATTCAAAACAATCACATCGTCAACACTTTCTTTCCCCTCCCCACATTTCCAATGTCTATTTTCCAAATGACCCTACATCTTATACTGTTAAATTTTGTATGATGAACAGATATCCCATATCACTTCGATTATATTGTTTACCGTTGCCAATCCACTTGATTACCAGTAGTGATGTTGATTATGATATTGTTATGTGTATGATATGGATGATGATGTTATAGTCCATTACAAGATGATGATAACTCTAAAGCAGCTGATGAGACCAACGAAACATAGAAATATAGATTGTTCTTGTTTTTGTAAGATTGCAATTTAGCATTTTATTTCATTAGTTGACGATAAAACTAAAGGTATCAATTAACAGTCTGTACTTCTATGATGATTGCAGTGAATGTTAATATACAATATAGAAACTGTAGAGTAAATGTACGTAGACAAAGTTCTAATAATTCTAAAAAGGATATTCTATATAACAGTCAGCTATCCTTTAGTAGGTAGTTCTTAAGAAGTCATTATATGTTAATGAATAACATGATCAGATCAATTTACGATGATATTAAGAATTAGTTTAAGTTAGACAACCATTAAAAAACATCAATTGTTTTGTCATTGTATGACATTCATCAACCAAATACATTCATGAACTCATCAAGGAATTCCACTTGGAACTTTGAAATTTCTCTACGAGCACTTAATAATTCATTTATTTAGTCAGTATTACTGGATGATTTCTGAATGATGAATAAAATTTTTAATCAGAAAGAAGTTAAAGCCTATTTGTTAATAATACACAGAACATGTTCTATGTAGCATAACTATCATCATATGAAGGGTTAAACATTGAATGCTTAACAAAATGATTGTTTATACTACTACTTTATTGAATATTACTCAGCATGTCGTCTATTATAAGTATCTATAGATTCGTCGTGTGAAAGTTGCAACAGTGAACAACCGACGAAGTGAATTGTAAAGTGATAGGAAGCAAGGCTAGTTCTATATACGTGGGAGAGAAGATGGCAACAAAAAGAAGCCCCATCGATAGACAGATGTAAACAAAGTTCGAGTAGATAACTAGTAGAAATGTATATTACTCGTAACGTTCTATATTTTCATTGGATATTATCACTCTAGTATAGAACCCTGGTGTCTGTAGACACCATCAACTTTGCCAGTCAAACCAGCCAACAGCCTTCAGGTTTCATGGTAAACGCTGCACCATCTGGTTTTCATTTATAGAATCCTCACCTTTATCAATTCATAATGTCAGTCAATGTTATAGTCTCACTTCAAGCAAGTCTTGATTTTACCAGTCACAATGTTTTAGAAAAATCCAGAAGTTAGTCACTAACGTACTGACAGTTATCACCAATAACAATCAATAATCTCTACCTTATATCATAAGTAGATAGAAAAGGTAATTCTACCATATGACACTAGCTCAAATGGCTAAACGTTCGCCTTGATGGAATCAAGGGTATACATCGTTTGTGGAGAGTTCCATACTTGAAGAAGACAGTTATTCAGTGATCCATAGTTTTCATTGGTATCCAACCAACATCAATCTGTGATTATACTTTACTTTAAAAATAAAATCATAACAAAATCATACCTTTTACAAAGTTTATTATCAAGTATAATTATTAGTAGATTTACAATAAGACAAGTCGATCAGTATAAACATGAATTAGAATAAAGTAATAATCACATCATATACATATTCTGTTGTTAATCTACACAGTAGTAGATCCTAAGTTATGATTAGTAATAGTTCTCATAGAAACAAAAAAATGTTTATGATAATCTTATGCAATTGAAATAGAGAGTTAATTAAGTGTGATTATACTAGACTCTGAACATTCGGTTACTGGTATCCTGGTTGATGTTGTTGTTGTTGTTGTCGTCGTCGTTGTACTTGATGGTATCGTATTCGTTGTTAATGTAGTGATTGTAGTTGTGCATGTAGTCATCTTTATTGGTGATATAAAAGACAATTTAGTAGAATGTTGAGGTTTATGAAAATCTTCTAAGAATTGATAAACTAAACGTTGTCCTTTCACCTTACGTAAAATATTCTGTGCATAATAATACCTAGTGATTAAAGAAAGAAAAGAAAAAAAAGGAAACAACTACTGAAAAATCAATAGAAATGATTGATTGGGATTTATAATCAATACACTTGTTTATTGTTTATTCACAGCATAGCATTACGTAGTTGATTAGTTGATGATTACAAATCACTTACTCGATTGTTGTATACTACACTACAGAAGAGTTAAACTGTAGCCTAGACAACAGTTGTTATGGTTAAATATGTCAATATGATATTGATTACCCTGAAAGAAGTAAGTTGTGTTTATGAATTCATCATGTTAACAGAATACAAGCTAATCAACTTTGTTGACTTATTTATAATGAAGATGTTCTTATGAATAGTAAGTTTAGCATAGCGGTGTTGTAAGAGACTGTGTTAAGATATCTACCTTGTACTATTAATGATTTCAGAATATCATAAATATAAGTATCTTACAAAAATATAGGAAGCCGAGTTGATCAAGGAGACATAAAGTCTTGAATTTGATGTCTGGTGGAGGTTGTACATGCGCACTGTTGAAATGTTTTATACTGGGACAAAATAACTGTTCAGCTTCCTTTAAAGAATTCAATTGAATTCATAATTCGGTGTATTACTCATTGTCATTATTTCAGTAGTTTACACTAATTTAAAACAATTCAGTAGTGGTCTTTATTAATTGGAATATATTTTTTAAATAAAACAATTGATTTCAACATCATAACGCCTAATTATAATCAATGTCAAATAACTAGTAACTAAATTCTCAACGTAATTCACCGAATTTTAGTGAGATGTCACTAATAGAGTTCAACTGTGTCGAGTGTGAGGCAGTTACCCACTGATGATAATGGATTAGATAGCGCAAACGTATCACGAATTGACTGAATTAGAAATATTAACTATTGGAAGTGAAACTCAATGGTCTAGTCATGAAATATCCGTCGCTGAACCAGGGGAGTTCTGGGGTTCAGTCTTGAGTGTACACTGCTGAAGAGTTCTACACCAGGACGAAGCAGCTGTCCAGTACAAGTTCTTGGTGAACAATGTTTGTCTAATTCAGATCAAATTGTCATATCATATTACAAACTTCAACAATCTCTACAACATTCAATTATATTCAGTTGATTATGTCCTACTTACCTAAGTGCTCTTCCCATTGTTTCATAATTCATATTTGGTTTATGTTTATGTAAACCCCATAAATGTGCAACTGCTGCACTATTGACTAGTTTAAACATACTTTGTGATTTATCTACCCAACAAATTAATTGTGGATTATATTCAGAATTATTAAGTAGATAATATAAAAATTGTGATAATTTAAAAGGTGATCGTTTTAAAGAGAATGAACGAGACTTTAAATTGGTTGTAGAAAAACTTCTAGGTGATGGGAAAGTAGATGACGATGCCGACGCTGATGATGATGACGATGGTGATGATGATGAAGTTGGTGATGATGTAAATGATGAACAAGAAGAAATTGTTGACTGTAGTGATGAACATTTAGTTGGTAAATCTTGTGAAACAACAACGCTCAACATATTTGTAACTTGATTTGAATTATTTTGATGATGATTTAATACCGACGGAATTTTGTGATCTGAAAATGATGAAGAGCAGAAAAAAAAAACAAAAAATAAATGCCAATAATTAAGTTGACAGTTATAGACTTGTTGATACTACTCACCCTTAACTCCTACACCTTTAAGAACATAGTAAAGAGTAATATTAGTCAATAATGCAATTAGTTACAGTATATATTGGGTGATAGTAAAAACCAAGTTTATATACTATTGTTACACCAGGCGATTAAAGAAAAGTAGAGAACTATCAGAACTGTATTTTGAAAGACTATTCTCATTATTTTATTCATGAGTAATGTAATCATTTGATTTCTATGACTGTTACGTTCCCCTTGTCCGGTTCTCCCGTTTAGTGTATTTACTCTTAGTATATTGTTTATTACTGTGAACTACCGTCATTTAATTGTGTACAACCTGTCCCCATTCACTGGTACTATTTCCCTTGTTCTGTATCAATGTTATATTTGTGATTGGTTTACCATGTGGTCTGAATTTATGTATATGTAAAAGCATGATTGAAATACAATACGATCTCGGATCTCGCTCTTTCCGTTTTCCGGTTCTCAATTCTGGTTCTTCTATTGTCGGCCTGGGAGAGGTGAGTGTGCTTAGATCAGTCGCACATTATCAACTAGGCACACTTCATTGGTGTTCGTTACACCCACCCAAAACCTTCTCTTTCTTCATGTCATAACAACTATTGGTTTAGTCATAATGTCTTTATGAAATATTCCGATAGTTGTTACTTTCTGTAGTAGGTTATCACTTCAAGATGTTTTAAACAACAAAGGTTCAACTTTGTTTATCTTCACATAATAGTTACATTGATCATATCACAAATTTATTCATGATGATTCAATGGTGTATAGTTAGGGCAGAAGTCACCATCGATAACAAGTATATTTAACATTAACTTGATCGTTTCTGAAATGAAACTCGCCTATGAAATTCGATTGCTACGTTGAAAACATTAAATGTTAACTTATTAAGATATTCCCGTTGATTTATTATAAACAGAAGCTGGGTTAGTCTCTATTGCTATACGTGCATCCTAAACGGATTGCCTCTTTATAGCGATTATTCACAAGTATGCATTCAGTAGTCTAGTTGTGAACGCGGTGGCGTTCAACACGGAACGAACTGAGTTAGAATCCCACTGTAAACATCAACATTGGGATGCAGGTAAGTCTAGTCAATTAGTCACAAATGGGACGAAACGCGCGTCCTGGATTCCACTTTCCAGTCACAATCCAACTTAAATTAAATGTTACTTTTTTTCTCATCAACCAATAACGAAGTACACTATAGACATTCGATGACAGTTGCAGTCATAGTAACTAATACTAACAGATAACCTTCATTAAATTAGAGGTGAATACTATGCCGATCATCTCTACTTTATGCATAAACTTTATTAAGTATTTATTAAGTATCCAACTACATTTCAGTTCATCAGTGGTGAATGTCACTAACAAGAAATTAATAACAATGAAATATGATCACATCACTGAAGAATAGTCAGTGTAATAAATCGGCTCAGTAAACCAGTTAAGAAACTGGGATTGCATAATTCATGCAATTGAAATGTCATACTGAACTTCATTACCTACTGATGTAAATTGAAGATGATGATTTGTTACTTATATCTTAATGATATACACTTGTTGTCTTGACAACTGTCGTGTGACTGATATCACTGAACTGTCAACTTAATATGGATGATTTTTAATTGGGATGGTTATTTTTGTGGAGATGGGTTATTTTATTTGATTGAATATATCACAGATTGATGTTGAAAACCAGGGAGCACTGGACAGCTGTTTCGTTCTAGTGTGGAACTCCTCAGCAGTGTGTACCACAGATTCCGCACCTGGAGCTTCAGGTTGACGAGAACGCCTTACCGTCTGCACCACTAGGTCGGCATTCAATGATAGAATTACCACTTCCATCAATTTGTGATATAAAGCGCGACGATCATTCATTGTCATTGGTGAAGCTCATTCCTGAAGCGCTAGTGAGAAGTCGTGAATGGTGGAGTTCAGAGTTGTTGGGAGTGAGACAGTTATCACTAATGACAATGGATGATCGTCGCGCTATATATCATAAAAAGAATGATTTTTATTGGATAAATCTAATAAACGGTTGATTGATATCAATTCTTTTCATTTTTTACTTGTTACTTCCACTGATTACTGGAACTAATGTTTAGTGTTTAATCAAGAGTGAATTGAGATGATTTTGTGGAAATAGGTATAAAATTGATTGTTTGTATTCATCACAGATTGATGTTTTGTTGGATAACATTGAAATTCAAACTAACAATCGATAGTTGTTTAGTCCTTATATTGTACTCTTTAGTAGTGTGCAACTTCGATTTTATCAGGAAATCTAACCCCAAACCATCAGTTCTTGTAGTGAAGGCTTAACTATGTACACCAATCAACCTGTAGATATCCAATGTTGGGATTCTCACTTATATCAATCTATAATATAGAGCGACAATCATCTATTGTCAATGTTGATAACAGTTCTATTAATGACAAGTTGGAACTCCATAAATCACGACTTCCTACTAGAACTTTAGGAACACTCTAAAGTTACTCACCAGTGAGCCGATCATTATAGCTGTAATGAGGTGATTTTGTATATATAGTTATTTGGTTATTATATTGTTTGAAATGACATTAATGTCGGTATTGTAGAAAGAAGACAGAGTCTATCCGAAAAATGCAAAGGTGTATTTCTAATATAGACACACTTCGAACAATTTAATCACACATATAATGATGAAGGCATTCATATACAACCGTAGGCAACTAATAAAGGTCAACTAAATGAGAGATTATGTGGCAACAATTTGATTAATGAAGAATCAGATATTCGAAAGCCAGATAGTTGTTACATCAATAGAAAGACAATTGTAACAAACAGCTTTTGTACAAAGGAGGTTTCTATAAATCCATGAATTCTCGTCAGATGACTACTATATGGAGATCTAAAGGCTGTTGTATGTGCTTTGAGATAGATGATGAGACTTTGTATTCTGTATCATCATCATCATCATCATCAGAGAGTTTGATGTTATTTAGTTTTTGAAGTCATTTATACCGGCATTCTTCAACCACATACATGTGAGTTGGTAAATACAGTGGGATGTGATGTAATCATGAACTTTAACTTATCAATGATGATTAATTTGGTAACATTATATGTTAGATATCTTCCTCCCTTCGCGGCATCAGCATATGGCAGCGTAATTAGAAGTGATGTTCTAAGAAGTAGAAGAAAACAATCCATGAAACCACCTTTGTATTTCAATGGAGATGAGCGATGAAAATTTCAATATTCACCAGTCTATGTTAGTTTCCTTTATAGAATCACGATCTATTGGACTTAGAAGAATATTTAGGATAGGCAAGTGGTTTATTGCTTGCTTTTTCATTGGTTAACATGATATCCTTTTATATTGTGTTGAGTTTGATATACCGAGCACCTAACGAAGATTGACTATCTTCGGGAACTGTGCTTTAGAACATTATTTCAATTATTATGACTGTGGACAATTTAAACATTTCATTTCTATGACTTTTATGTTCCCCTTACCCAGTTCTCTCGTTTTGTATATTTACTCTTAGTATATTGTTTATTTACTATGAACTATGCTTACTTAATTGTGTACAAGTTGTACCACTCACTGCCACTCTTCACTTTGTTCTGTACAAATGTTAGATTCTTGATTGGTTTACTGTGTGGTCTGATTTTATGTATATATGAAGGCATGATTGAAATGCAATACGATCTCGGATCTCGCTCTCTCCGTTTTCCGGTTCTCAATTCTGGTTCTTCTGTTGTCGGCCTGGGGGGGTTGAGTGGGCTTAGGTCAGTTGCGCATCATCAGCTAGGTACACACTCCATTAGCGGTCGCATCTTCAAACCAAGACCCTCCTCCTTCCGTCCTTCCTCTGTTTCTGCGCCATAATAGAGTTTGACTCCATTCATTTTACATGACAATGTTACATATTGACTGACTAATGTCAATCATCGTATCCATCTGGATGTCCTAATTAAGCATTGAATTGTCCTTAGTCATAACCTATGGCTTAACTCATCGTTATACTCAATAATAATTAAGAGTAGATAAACACAGCAACGTAAAGACACATGTCACTATCTTATCACATTTATACACACTCATACACACGTTTTCACATCAAATCTATCTCTTTTTACATTACACAAGTGAATTGGTTGATTGATTGACCTTCTATGCATAACTTTGATAGTTTTGGCATTGATTAATCTACACTGAAGGAGCTTGGATCAGACTGTTGGAGTAAGATTATAGTTGGAATCATCATCATCATCATCATCCAACTTTTCATTACAATCATTTTGTACTACTGTAATGTGGTTCATTACAAGCATTCAGATTACTTCATGTGACATTTCTTCGTTTTATTATTAGAAGAAAAATAAATGTAATTCTATTAAGGTGATTTTGTGAAGAAACTGGTAGTAAGTTTAATTGAATGTATTCGTCGTAGATTGACGTTGGTTGGATACTAATGAAAACTAAGCAACATCTTACAACTGTTTGGTATTAGTACAGTACTCTTCAACGATGCAATTCTTAGATTGTTGTTGGTAGGGCACTAATAAGAACTAGAGAGCACTGAATAGCTGTTTTGTCTAAATATAAGTCAGAAATCTACCATTGAATTTTGGCCCAGTGGTGATGAGAGTTAAGCGTTTGTCAACCTAAAGCTCCTTGAGTAGAATCTAGGGTAAGCGCTGTTGAAAAGTTCCACATTTAAATTTAAATAACTATTTAATGCTCCCCCATTTTCACTGGTACCCTGTCAACATCAATTTTTTGACGAACTTAATTAACTAAATCAGATTATCATTGAATTGAAAAGTTATAATTCAAAGTTTAATAACTAATCAAATATGATTCCATTCATTGATAGTATTAATTCTACCTGTTGTTCGTTTTGGCGATCTAATGTTTTTATGCAAGTCCGACTTATTACGTAATACATTCATTAAAGTTTTATTCGAAATACATTTTGATGCATGAAAATTTAATGAATTCACAGTATGAATTCGATGTTTAGTTAGTTTATTTTGATTTTTCATTGTTGTATTCACTGAGAAAGTGATGTTTTCACAATTGTTTAATTCATTTAAATTATGCATAGATTCAATGGGAGATCGTTGACATACAACATTAACATTAACATCTTCAATATAACCGTTATTCCTAGGTGTTGTTGTTCTCTCTGAAATGATTGAGATATCATTAGGCTGTAATACATAATTCATTGGATAATGAACTGAATTTATTGATGTGAGATTCATGAATGAATTCATTGTTTCATTATTATTGTTTAAATTCATTTTATTTAAATTCCATTTCAATTGTTTCGACTTATTTTGATTGTCATCATCAGTAGTTAATTCCATTGAATAGTTATAATTCCAATTTGAAGATGATAATGATGATGATGATGACGGTGGTGGTGGTGGTGGTGGTGGTGGTGGTGGTGGTGGTGGTGGTGGTGGTGGTGGTGGTGGTGGTGGTGGTGGTGGTGGTGGTGGTGGTGGTGGTGGTGGTGGTGGTGGTGGTGGTGGTGGTGGTGGTGGTGGTGGTGGTGGTGGTGGTGGTGGTGGTGGTGGTGGTGGTGGTGGTGGTGGTGGTGGTGGTGGTGGTGGTGGTGGTGGTGGTGGTGGTGGTGGTGGTGGTGGTGGTGGTGGTGGTGGTGGTGGTGGTGGTGGTGGTGGTGGTGGTGGTGGTGGTGGTGGTGGTGGTGGTGGTGGTGGTGGTGGTGGTGGTGGTGGTGGTGGTGGTGGTGGTGGTGGTGGTGGTGGTGGTGGTGGTGGTGGTGGTGGTGGTGGTGGTGGTGGTGGTGGTGGTGGTGGTGGTGGTGGTGGTGGTGGTGGTGGTGGTGGTGGTGGTGGTGGTGGTGGTGGTGGTGGTGGTGGTGGTGGTGGTGGTGGTGGTGGTGGTGGTGGTGGTGGATAGTTATTCCATTGAGATGATATGATGATGATGATGACGGTGGTGGTGGTGGTGGTGGTGATGGTGATGATGGTGATGGTGCTAGTGCTGGTTCTAATGCTGGTGTTAGTGTTAATTTCAATTCATCATTTAATGCAAAATATCGATTTTTATTAATTGTAACACGTAAATCTTCAGCTTCATCTAAATTATTTTCATTATTCATTATACTACTTAAATGATCATGATAAATTTGTATTAAATGTAAATAATACAATAATAATTCAATGGATAATTTTTCATTGAAATAATTGAATGTTGAATAATTTGTTAATAGATAATTAATAAAATTTATTAAATTCTTTGAATTCATTGAGATAATTGATTGATACAATGAATTGAATACTGAATAAAATAAAATTAAAAGTTTTAATTAATGACATTGATTACACATTCATATTGATAAAAAGGAATTGACAATCAACAATTGTTTCATCCTAGTTTAAGATTCATCAATAGTATATGCTGTAGATTGTAATACAAATCATTGTAATTTACAGTAAAAAGTGTCCAAGGTGACTGGCAAGCGGAATCCAGGACGTACGTTTCATTCTAATTGAAATTCATCTGCTGGATGTACTAGCATCCTAATGTTGATGTTCACATTGGGATTCGAACAAGCTTGTCCTAATTACATATATACCTGTTGCATAAGTGTGACTGTCTGAACACAGTAGTCTAGTGGTGGTCTCAGTTCGAATTCCAGTGTGAACATCAACGTTAGGACGAAACGAGCGTCCTGAATTCCGCTTGCAAGTCACAATCAAACCTAAATATAATTTGTGTACTATCGCTATATCGAGGCAATTTGCTCAGGATGCACATATGGCAACGGAAAAATACAAGCTATCCTAAAATGTGTCCAAGTTTAAGAAAGTAAAAATATTGTGATGATGAAAGATAAAATGTCTTTCACAACACATTAAAGCGTCAATTTAAACATTTTACTTGATTGCCTCTAAATGATTCCACTAGGCTTCTGACTATGATTGTTTTTATTCCATTTTCTATCTTGTGAACTATTCACCTTTGAGCCTAGGATCGATTTCTTTAGTTGCCGACGGAATAATAACGACTCTGTTCAGCCTACAAAATATGGCGATTTCACAAGGATCCATTTACGAAATCAAGTGATTTTCTTTTCATTCAACTTCATTGTCTCCCAGAGCTACTTTCTACACAACACCGCGTAATATGCAACGTGCATATAACTCGACAGTCTTATACTCTGTGATCTCCCAAGTCATTACCAACACGGTATATCTAACCACACATTCAGTCACACTGAGGATAGAATTCTTTCACTAGTGAATGCTGTGTAAAACTTGTATGACACAATCGACTGCCAATTTATATTTTGTACGTGAATGATTCAAGGGGATCTTACTGGGTTTTTGCTCATAGTTGTTTTTTTTTTCGTTTTTCTACCTTATAGACTATTAAGTTTTGATCTGAAGATCGCTTCCTTTAGTTACTGACTGAATAACAATAAATCTTCCTACAAGACAGTATATCTAGACAAAGTGGGTTTAGTTTGTTTGTTTGCTGTGGTCACATTCACCAGTACACGAAGGTAAACATCAGATTAGTAGTCATATTAGTAGTAATAAGGAAAAGAATAAATATATAGAATATAGTATAGACAGAAAGAATTAGTTCATACATTAAATGTATAAAATACTTTTAAGATCATGATTTAAGCGAGGAGAAAGAATGGATGATGTCACTCAGAGTCTACAGTTATTGGTTATGGCAATCGTTAGGACCCCAATCATGTAGTCTATATTTTGTATAATGGCTAAGACTAATAGTTTATGACTTTGTGGATTCCTATCATGTATTGGTTTCTCTAAATGACACTAGTCAGCATTTCTTGTCATACATATACAATATATGGCTCAGCCAAACTAGTCGATGACGATTCATAATCTCCTCAAATGATCTAAGTCATTTTACATCCTTATAATCATATGCTTTGCAACTTTTATGTACACTAGGGAATACACAACACAATGAATTGTGTTGTGTATTTTTAAATAATTAGATTATAACAAAATTATTGTACAATAGTTTTGATTAAAAAGCCTTTCGGTAAATATCAAGTACTTCTTAGGCTTATCGACCTCCATAAACATGACACAGTAATGAAACTTCAGGAATTCTGCTGTCAAGAAGTGTAAAGTAATTGAAGTTTAGTTGATAAGCGATTTTTCAAAACCTCTTAATCAGAATCACTGATATGTATAAAAGATCATGTGGCTTATTATGTATAGGAATTACATATTCCTGCTTAACTGAGTACTAGAGTATACTATAGAAATGAGCAGAAGTGATATTTAAATGACTTCGAAGCGTCTTCTAATCAATTAATAGTAGACCGCATATTGGCATTAAGGTTGCAGTGAATTCAAACTAAAAGTGCGTACCATAGACAGTGTATCATATCTCTGGTATTTGTACTCAGGTCAAAGATTAGAGATTGTAGGTAAAATTAAACTTTCAGTGGTAGAAATATATTCTTTCCAGTGTGACTTTCGGAGACTAGAAATACCTTTTACAATATGAATTGGTGATAACGCAGTCAGCTAAAAGATTGGCGCCAAATAACATAAGGTTAGGTAGAATAGTATGTAGTTTATCAAGAAGAATGTAGTGAAACATCGATGAATATAAATATTTCACATGGTAAATAAGTGAATTAGAGTTTGATAGTGGCATTAGAACTGTTATGCTACATAAACGACGATAAAGAAATTCATCTTTATGATTGAAAAGCTGTCAGGTCATAGAGAAGCCATTACAACATATCTTTCCTCCCCCTCCCCATTAAAAAGTCATTACTGAAAGACAACGACTCACTCACAGATGGATGAACACTACAGTCATTCCAAGTATAAATCATACACATATGTCGTTCCCGCCCCCTTTTACTCCAGGTTTCTATGGTGAAGATATCGAATAATTAATTATATTTCATTAATATAGTATAAAACGTAATCCACTATTTTACAAAACATTTTACCCAGTCTTCCAGAACTCCTGAACAATCAGGACATAAGGCTAGAAACAGCATTTATCATACACAGAATCTTTTGAAAACAAACACCTGACAGTATTTTAGTCACATCGATGAATCTCTTTATCATTATTTGTATAAACTAACTGCGGTAATACTAAGACAATACTATAATTCACTTCACCAACCCACCCCCCATCTCACCACTACCAGCATCTCCGTTCTGTCATTGGGAAACACCACTTACTGGATCAAAACAATCATTAACCCATTGATAAACTGACGGACGACATTTCACGTATTACGTTGGTGCTCATTTCTCTACTATACTATAGCCAATTTCATTACATCATAATGAAGATGTAATAACTTCCTCAATTACCAAATAACTGAATAGTCAGTCTAATGATTCTGTACCAGTTTAATAAAATAGAAATTTCAAGTGATAAATCAATAAATATTTTGTTTCTCAACAGCCATAATGGTACTCAAAAGGTTGTCTATGAATGATGTCTATGAGGAATGTCGATATCATAACTAGGACTAATATTTAGGCTAGAGATTAGGAATCGATGAGTGACTTTCTTCACCTCAACACAAGCGTTACATCTCCATCTATTAACGTATTCAAATAAAAGTTGAGTCAACTAAGAGACGTCGTATCTACAAGATCGACAAAGACAATGCAGTCTTGAAAATGAAATTAACTTAGTGAATGAAAAGGTTGATGTTTAACATTATTCCATGTTATGACCTACATTGAATAACATTCTGTTTAGTCTTATTGAAATTCTAAACTTAATTCTAAGAAATATTATCTTTCATTTCACTTATCAATTACAATTCAATTCAATTACTACTTATAAACTATCAGTATATCTAAAGTACATATAACAATTGACAATAATACAAATTCATTCTACTACTTACTTGTAGTTTGTTGTATTGTAGGATATTGTGTACATAATTCTAGGTATAACTTATCTATTGAAATTAATTGTTCAATAAATAATTTATTACATAATGAATGTTTATTTGTATCATATAAAGTATTAATCTTCATTTAAAAAAAAAAAATACTAATGATTACATAATTAACTTAACTACTACTACTACTACTACTACTACTACTACTACTACTACTACTACTACTACTACTACTACTACTACTACTACTACTACTACTACTACTACTACTACTACTACTACTACTACTACTACTACTACTACTACTACTACTACTACTACTACTACTACTACTACTACTACTACTACTACTACTACTACTACTACTACTACTACTACTACTACTACTACTACTACTACTACTACTACTACTACTACTACTACTACTACTACTACTACTACTACTACTACTACTACTACTACTACTACTACTACTACTACTACTACTACTACTACTACTACTACTACTACTACTACTACTACTACTACTACTACTACTACTACTACTACTACTACTACTACTACTACTACTACTACTACTACTACTACTACTACTACTACTACTACTACTACTACTACTACTACTACTACTACTACTACTACTACTACTACTACTACTACTACTACTACTACTACTACTACTACTACTACTACTACTACTACTACTACTACTACTACTACTACTACTACTACTACTACTACTACTACTACTACTACTACTACTACTACTACTACTACTACTACTACTACTACTACTACTACTACTACTACTACTACTACTACTACTACTACTACTACTACTACTACTACTACTACTACTACTACTACTACTACTACTACTACTACTACTACTACTACTACTACTACTACTACTACTACTACTACTACTACTACTACTACTACTACTACTACTACTACTACTACTACTACTACTACTACTACTACTACTACTACTACTACTACTACTACTACTACTACTACTACTACTACTACTACTACTACTACTACTACTACTACTACTACTACTACTACTACTACTACTACTACTACTACTACTACTACTACTACTACTACTACTACTACTACTACTACTACTACTACTACTACTACTACTACTACTACTACTACTACTACTACTACTACTACTACTACTACTACTACTACTACTACTACTACTACTACTACTACTACTACTACTACTACTACTACTACTACTACTACTACTACTACTACTACTACTACTACTACTACTACTACTACTACTACTACTACTACTACTACTACTACTACTACTACTACTACTACTACTACTACTACTACTACTACTACTACTACTACTACTACTACTACTACTACTACTACTACTACTACTACTACTACTACTACTACTACTACTACTACTACTACTACTACTACTACTACTACTACTACTACTACTACTACTACTACTACTACTACTACTACTACTACTACTACTACTACTACTACTACTACTACTACTACTACTACTACTACTACTACTACTACTACTACTACTACTACTACTACTACTACTACTACTACTACTACTACTACTACTACTACTACTACTACTACTACTACTACTACTACTACTACTACTACTACTACTACTACTACTACTACTACTACTACTACTACTACTACTACTACTACTACTACTACTACTACTACTACTACTACTACTACTACTACTACTACTACTACTACTACTACTACTACTACTACTACTACTACTACTACTACTACTACTACTACTACTACTACTACTACTACTACTACTACTACTACTACTACTACTACTACTACTACTACTACTACTACTACTACTACTACTACTACTACTACTACTACTACTACTACTACTACTACTACTACTACTACTACTACTACTACTACTACTACTACTACTACTACTACTACTACTACTACTACTACTACTACTACTACTACTACTACTACTACTACTACTACTACTACTACTACTACTACTACTACTACTACTACTACTACTACTACTACTACTACTACTACTACTACTACTACTACTACTACTACTACTACTACTACTACTACTACTACTACTACTACTACTACTACTACTACTACTACTACTACTACTACTACTACTACTACTACTACTACTACTACTACTACTACTACTACTACTACTACTACTACTACTACTACTACTACTACTACTACTACTACTACTACTACTACTACTACTACTACTACTACTACTACTACTACTACTACTACTACTACTACTACTACTACTACTACTACTACTACTACTACTACTACTACTACTACTACTACTACTACTACTACTACTACTACTACTACTACTACTACTACTACTACTACTACTACTACTACTACTACTACTACTACTACTACTACTACTACTACTACTACTACTACTACTACTACTACTACTACTACTACTACTACTACTACTACTACTACTACTACTACTACTACTACTACTACTACTACTACTACTACTACTACTACTACTACTACTACTACTACTACTACTACTACTACTACTACTACTACTACTACTACTACTACTACTACTACTACTACTACTACTACTACTACTACTACTACTACTACTACTACTACTACTACTACTACTACTACTACTACTACTACTACTACTACTACTACTACTACTACTACTACTACTACTACTACTACTACTACTACTACTACTACTACTACTACTACTACTACTACTACTACTACTACTACTACTACTACTACTACTACTACTACTACTACTACTACTACTACTACTACTACTACTACTACTACTACTACTACTACTACTACTACTACTACTACTACTACTACTACTACTACTACTACTACTACTACTACTACTACTACTACTACTACTACTACTACTACTACTACTACTACTACTACTACTACTACTACTACTACTACTACTACTACTACTACTACTACTACTACTACTACTACTACTACTACTACTACTACTACTACTACTACTACTACTACTACTACTACTACTACTACTACTACTACTACTACTACTACTACTACTACTACTACTACTACTACTACTACTACTACTACTACTACTACTACTACTACTACTACTACTACTACTACTACTACTACTACTACTACTACTACTACTACTACTACTACTACTACTACTACTACTACTACTACTACTACTACTACTACTACTACTACTACTACTACTACTACTACTACTACTACTACTACTACTACTACTACTACTACTACTACTACTACTACTACTACTACTACTACTACTACTACTACTACTACTACTACTACTACTACTACTACTACTACTACTACTACTACTACTACTACTACTACTACTACTACTACTACTACTACTACTACTACTACTACTACTACTACTACTACTACTACTACTACTACTACTACCAGGCCCGCCTCGTTTCTTACCTTCACACTGAAATTGATCAGTCTCTATTGCCGTTCTAATTAAATATACATATCCGTTGCACAGGCGTGACTGTCTGAACTCGGTTACTCAGTGATGAACGCAGTGGAGTTTACTACGAAACGAACTGAGTTTGACTTCCTGTGTAAGCACTAAAACTAGGATATAGATAAATACATCTGACGAGTTCCAAACAGGATAAAACATACATCTTAGATTCTGCTTACCAGCCATGATCCAACTCAAACACATTCGATTCTACACATACAATTCTACCTATAAGTCCATAAATCAATACATATCTCATATAACTTGGATACATCAACAGACAATCCAATAAGTGTATACATATAATGTCAACAATGATGAATTCGTCAGAGTAAAATAGAGAACTATATACAAATCTAATCAAAGCACTCAACTCACGAAAGTTATCGGAACTGATCAACTTTCATGTTAATTTCAATTTCACATTGAGTATACATTCTATAGAGAAATGCACAATCTATAAAATATTAAATCCGTGAATATTAGCGGCTACTACGAATATCAATATTCCATGGAACATAGAAAGATGAAATGTAGATTAATGACTAACGTCTATTAGATTTCATCCAATGCCAATTATATTAATATAAGTTATTCTAGATGTTACGTAATTGCTGTAAAAGACTAAACAACATTCCAATGATAAATGAATATTTCTAAAAAGAAACAAACGTGACAGAGATATGATTTCCGATGAAAACTCAAACGACGTCGACAACAACATGTAACGAAAGCCAACGCCTGTAGAACAAACTCGAGAATGAAGTACTGAACATAAATGTAAAGTAGCTGTATGATTTCAAAACAGTGAATTTCTCTAAAAAAAAAAGGGATGTGGAATTAAGATAAAATCGAACGGGTAATTTATCTCGTGAGTATTTTTATTAAAGCTACTTTCTTAGAATTCACCTGTGAAGATGGCGGTAACCAGTACCATAGTTCATCTTTTCCACATTTACCTCGTCGTTCTTGATTAGTTAATGACATTTTTAATACGCTAATTTTTTTATCTGATACAACGTAGTTCCATTGTAACTACATATTCACCGTTGATACAAAATAGAATCAATTCCTATGAGTGTTGACTTCCAGTCTTCTTGATATGGTTAATCGGCGAGTAATTCAGTTGGCATGTTGACAATCATTGGTATCTATTTCGTTTTCGTATATCAGTTCATTGATGTCGGCGATAGGATACATCAAAATATGCCTAATTTATTAAGAGTTTGTATTATTCAACTAATCTCTACGTAAGTGATCGCCTCGCGAACATGAGGGTCTTAAATACGTCCAATCTAATGATAACAGTGAAGATAATACTGTGTAACAGATTTATTAACTATAATGGAACCTCAATGTATATAATGAATTCATTGCTTTGGTCCAATGTATAATTTGAATGTATTTCAATTCTCTAGTTAATTTGATATGAAATGAAATTAAATAGTCTGTTTTTCCAGATGTACATTCAGAGTGAATTACCTCAAAACAATCGTAGTTCACAAGTATGAATTGTTTTCGATTGTAACTGGCAAGTGGGATACAGAACGCTAGTTTCGTTCTATTCCAAACTCGTCAACTGAATGCACGTTCATCCTAGTGATGATGTTCACACTGACACTCGAATTTACTTCTTCTCGTGTTCATCATCATCATCAGCAACGTAGAACCGAGAACAAACACCGTAGGTTCAAGTTGCCATACCACATTATCACTACGAGATAACAGAGGTAACAAAATAAAAGAATACAAGAGGGAAGAGTAAAGTAAAAGTGTGTAGAAAATAATAATAGAAGTCAACATCTAGATGAGGTCAAAGAGTGAATACACTTGCGCCACTGTCACTGATTCTGAGCCATATCGCCTAGCGTCTCCAGCCACTTATTGCGATCATCACGCGGACCCTAACCAGGTAATCTACATCTACCAACATGGCTTAGACCAACAGTCAAGGACTTCATGGACTGATGCCATGTTTTGGTTTGGCCACCCCTACCCTTCTCCCATCCTACTTCAACCCTAGCCAACGTCGCGCGACGAAGAAGGCGGTGGTCGGGCACACGCAATACATGTCGCAGCTATCTCAGTCGATAAAGGTTAATAACATCTCCGACTGGTTTACCATATTTCCTAAGACCCTTTTATCTAACCTCAATATTACTTATTCGACTGTTCCATGATATACGAGCGATGTTCCGAAGATTCCTATGGTCAAATATCTGGAGTCGACGCATATTTTGAGTTTTCATGGCCCACGTTTCGCAGCCATATGTTAAAGTGGCGCGGACTGTTGCGCAGTACACCCGGCCTTTCATTGAGACACGGATATCTCGTCTGCGCCACAAGTGCCGTAGATTGGCAAATGCCAATCGAGCTTTCTGAATCAGCGCTGAGATTTCGTCAGACACCTACCCACCAGGGGTGATGCGACTTACGAGATAAGTGAAGTGATCAACGCATTCAATTACTTCACTCCCTATAACTAATTTGGGAAAAGAAGCAGGCCAGTCCTGGAGTAACATTTCGCATTTGGGAGGGAAGAAGCGCATCCCAAATATGCCTGCATTGATACTCAAGGTGTTCAAGAGACCCTGAATGCTGTGCGCGTCTTCACTAAATATGATTATATCATCTGCATATTCTAAGTGGACAAGAGAATCTCCTGGAAGGAGATCAATTCCTGAGGAGTTAAAAGAAGTGAGTGAGGTTTCTAACAGTACATCTATGATGAAATTAAATAAAAATGGGGATAAGGGGCAACCCTGACGGACTCCACTTGAGGATGAAGTTTCTCGTGACAATTCGCCATATGCTCTGACTCGACCAGTGGTGACCGAGTAGAGGGCCTTTATAATGTTAATGTAATTTTGAGGTACGCCTTTTAATGACAAACATTGCCACAAGACTTCACGGTCTGCATAGTCGAACGCTGCTTTTAAGTCAAGAAATACAACTATAGTTGGGGATTGGTACATATGTCTGTGTTCGAGAATCTGGCGCAGGGTGAATATGTGATCAATGCTACCCCGGCCAGGTCTGAAACCAGCCTAGTTTTCTCGAGTCTGCTGTTCTCTAGTGTTGAATAAACGTCGAATGATTAGAGAGGCTAATATTTTAGATACTGTGTTAGTCAAAATGATTCCTCTGTGGTTATCACAAGAGGATTTCTGTCCCTTTTTGTAGATTGGAACGATCAGCGATCGAGACCAGTCAGATGGGATGGTGTCTAGTTCCCAGACTTTGGCTAATATATCAGTCAACCTGCAAGCTAAAACTAGACCACCATCCTTAAAGATGTCGGTAGACAATATATCAGGTCCTGCTGCTTTCCCTCGTTTCAATTTACTTATGACGTTTTCAACCTCACTAAGAGTTAAGTGGCCTGTGTCAGTTTTCCAATCGGGTAGCTTGGAGATTGTGGGTAAGCTAAGAATGGCTGGGGGCCAGTTGAACTGTTCCTGAAAGTGTTCTGCCCATCGTTCTAATCTTCTAGATTGAGAGTAAATCATCGACCCATCTTTTTCAGGGATGATTTCACTAACTGCCGACTTCTTGATACCAATATGCACATTACTCAGTTATCTTCATATTAAATGAACATATCGATTACACAAATGTCTCAATCTGAATTGAGTAGCCTAGTGTTGAGCGAAGTGGCGTTTGATGCGAAATAAACTAAATTTCAGTCATAATATGAATCAATGCATTGAGATGAAAGGTGCATCCAGTTGACGAGTCTTACATAGGACGAATAACGCATACTGGATTTCACTTGACAACCATAATCCAACATCAATCAAAACATTCTACTTATTACAGTCTTTTGGTGCAAATACGTCTCACAGAGATAGCTCAATATACTTGTGAAACAACAGTCATAATACAGAAGAAGTTGTTTAGTTAACATACTTAAACATGGAAATTAACAAGTTAGTGAATTCATTATTCATTCATATGATTTTGTAGTATGTTTGTCTTATAAAGGAAATGTGTAACTGTTGAATATTTGTGTAATGCATTTCAGATGATGATTTTCCTTTGTGGATCAGAAATGGTGTGTGGTGGGTGTTATTTGAGGAATTCAAACTACTTACTGTCAAATTTTGATAGTGCAATAAGAAGACGTAGTTTATCAGGCTACTTCGTCGTGATGCTTATTTGTGCAATACATTTCGATCAACCTAAATCACACATACACTTATTAAGGCATTCATATACAAAAAATAAAGGTCACTAACTCATTGGAGTGTATAGACGACTAAGGTAACAAAGATAATAATGAGAACAATGTGAATTATACTTTATCACCAGGGTAAATTGAGTGGAAGTACATAATTGATTTTGCACATACAATGTGAGGTGTGTTTGTGTGTGTATGCGTAGCGGGAGGATGGTGTGATTTGAACTTCCGTATAAATAAGCCTTCAACTCACCTTAGTATACTTCATAAAGTACTTTTATACAACACACCACAAAAGATGATGTGATCTGTTCAACTATGCGTTTAGCGATAGATGTTGAATGTTGTACATATAATTTTGGAATTGGAGTTTATTTGTTTTTGAAATCATTTAGGTATGTGTTCAACTACCGTTACAAGCAGATCACGATTGTTCCTTCCTATGTGAATGTGTATCCAGACATACACGTAAATTGATAGACACAGTGAGATGTGACACATTCGTTTACATACTGTTTAGATACATACATGAAAGTAAATTGGTTTAGGGCAGCTAGTTGTTAATAATATGTGAGCCTACTCAATGGACAACTGTTTGAAGCTGGTTACACACTACGTAGATTTTCGTGAGTGAGCATTACCGCTTGAGACATAAATTCATGAAGTAAGGTGAGGTGTGCAATTTTAAAGCCAACCTTTTTTAATCCCACCATTCCTTTATGCGAAGGTAGCATCGCTGTCATGCTGGTTGTCTAGAAGTAACAGCCTACTGGCGTCACACTTCTGTACGGTAAGTTGTACGACTTCGCTCTCGAATCCTCTGGCTAATGCTTTTTGTTTCACTGTCATTTAACCGACCAACCTGGAAAGGTAGGCTCATAAAGACCGGATAGCCTACCTAGTATAGCCCGTTCTAACTATCGCAATACGCAAGCCCGACTACCACATCAATGTATCAGCAATGGTCAGGACTTAGTTAGGAGATCAGTGGCTGAAAAGATTAGGTTACATGGCTCCGAATCAGTTACACTAGTGAAACTGTATTTGTTCGTTATCATGTTTTCAGTCTTATGTTTCATTACTCTGTTGTACACGCGTTCGCTCTTGGCGTATCATACTGTAAACTTGATCTCATCATGTTAATGTAACACAGCAACTTGGATATGTGTGCATGTATTAATTCCTACATTGTTCATGGTTAACTGATTGAGTTGAAGTATTTAAGAACAATCAATTGTCTATATACCCCACCATTTTGTAAATGCTTAACTTCTATTCGCAGTTAATGATGTACGCTACTCATTAATTCTGTAATAGTCCCATTACCAGACTGTCTACTTGTTTATATTCAGATATATGACACTTTTACTGAAGCATAAACAGAATCTAATCATACTTTATGCAAACGAGTATCAGTTCAAGGGAAAAAGAAGTACTGAATGATATTCGAATAGTGTGGTAAAACAGAACACAGCATCACAACCAGTGAGGTCTATTCTCTGGGGTATCACTTCATTTATTTGTTAACCTGCATTTGGTTAAACATTCAGTCACTATGATATTTACAATGCTTAAACTGTCAGGTCTTTAGAGATACATTAATTGTTGTCATATCTATACCTGTTGTCAAATCATTGTCATGTTACGATGGGCCTATTATACCAAACCCTACACACAACTTCCCCAATACAATATTTACAGTATTTAGCAATTTCTACTACTAATTGGTTCAGTGTATGCTATTCATAAAAGCTAATGTTCTTATTCAACAAACGACTTGGGATTACTTCTTATTTATTGCTGTTGCTCTCTAGCTCACTACCCATGGAAGAGTTTTATGGTAAGTCGAAGCTTCGGAATGTTAGGTCTTGTGGTGTGTATTATAACTTAGATAGACTGAAATGGTTTTATACCAACTGAGGACGCCAGATGGGTTTTAGTAACTTCAGAATCGATGTCCAGAATATCCTACCCCCTCTGTTCGGTGGACAGTGACATTAGAGTTTGGCAAGTTTTTTTTGTTAAACCATATATCTAAAAAAATCGTTTAACGATCTCCATACATAGCAAAACAGTTAAATTCAGGTGGACGTTACCCGACAGATCAGCTTAATTCGATTTTGACTGATGAAGTTGTAACACATGAATTGGACGTATCACAGTTTCCAAAAGGAGTAGGACTGAAAGGTTTACCATACAATTACATTCGTGTTAGAGACTTAATCAAAAGGCGTGAGTGGTTACGTGACAATCCTACACGAGTTTCTGATTTCCGCGTTCAAATGCCCTGAGCCCTCGTTAAACTGGCAGAATCAAGCTTGATTAATCATTTCTATGTATGGTGATAGTCAGCCAAACGTTGCCTTTTCGGGCAGGTTGCACGGTTCGGATAAGATCCGAAGTGAATGACGTGATTGAGAGAATAAGTATGCTTCTAAAATGGGGGGTTCTCTTATTTAAAAATTATATTGATAATTATCAATGCAGCACCTGAACATGAACCATGTGTTATTCAAGCAAGTAGCAGATCTGCATGTCATATGCAATGTCAAGCCTACACACGTTGTGACGATAATGCCACGTTCAAACAAAAGAGGTTATGTCTACTAAAAAGGGACCGAAACCTAAATGGAGTGTATGTGACAGTGTAGTTGCTCAGTTTTTCCGATCTTGTGGGGCTTTAAAAGGGTGTAGCTTTTCACGTGGTTTACATTTTGTAAATATTTAGTTATCTCTTTTCTTGATTTTGCAGCAACATAAGACGTTTTACTTTTTTGGCGTAACACATCAATGATGGAACCTATATGGCAACAATTGATTCATGACCGACAATAGGGGACGTGAAGTGTAATCTTAGTACAAATAAGGTACTTGTGAGACTTAGTGACGTCATCTACACTAAGTAACCAAGAGGACACAGATAATAAAAAACTTTGTGGCAGGTTGATACTTCCTAACCATTAGTGCTACCAGGAGATTGTGAATGTGAGCAAATCAAGCCACATAAATGCTAGGTTAATTGTGTGGTTTTGAATGTGTGATTTTGAAGGTGGATGAATGATAATGGAGGAGGTTAATATACGAGAGCAGGTTTAGTAGATGCTGTTCAGCAGTTAGATAAGTATGCTAGAGGATGAGAAATGCAATATAGTTAACGAACCGACGCAGCCTACTTCAACGCATCGCACACGACTCGAACCCCCACCCTCAGGCTTGTAGCACCGCATCACCTACCAATCGCCTATTCAATCCACGGCCCAGCACCTCCAACACTCACATACTATACATTACTTTACTTTACTCTACCATACTATACATACAACTAACTATACTTACTACACTACACTACACTCTAATTTAACTAATCTACTCCCTTACTATTGATAACACACCATCAATCTAACAACCAAACGCTTCAACATAATTACATCTCAACCAATTTACACAGTACTCAGCAGTTCACACATTCTATCATCTAATCATTCACAATACAACCACAATTAATCAATAAATCAATCAAACAATCAATCAATCAATCAATAACTAAAACAAAACGAGGAAGGTAGAAGCAAGAACCAGCCAGCAAGCAAGAAAGCATGCAAGCGATCAAACGGTAGAAA